>OVBJ01002628.1:0-16515 GCA_900406535.1 Noccaea bulbosa
TATGCGGGTTACCCGCGGGTATCCGCAAATTTAAGTGGGGCGGGTGCGGGTAAAAAATATTATGGTTAAAATTTGGCGGGGCGGATCAATGCGGGTCAAAAAATCGAGCGGGTCAGGCGGGTTGCGGGTCAGGCGGGGCGGGGTTTNAAACAATCTTCACTTTGTCAATCTGTCACAGAAAATACAAAGATCTGATTCAGATCAAATCCATTATTTACAAACTTGGGCTACAGGAGAGTAATAGGTAATATACCTGGTCAGAATTTAGAAGATCGGATACATAACAAATTGTATAGCTTAGCCATTCCTCTTCCCTTTTCCATGTGGTTTTGAAAGGCTTGATGGCGGAAAGCTTTGTGAAAGCACTTCCGATAGTCATTTTTTGGGACGGGGTAATTTTGATATTAGGTTTTCTGGTAAGTCATTTACACCACGGATGTGAAGATATTTATAGCAAAACACAATGCACACGTTATATGGTTTTCGAATAATTAATTATGCAATATATTCGATTTAGATCTCTATTTACACAATAAATCTGAATAACCAGTTATAGTAACATAATTAAATTCATATAATATCTAAACAAACACGGTTTTGTGATACCATTTTTTATGTGATATGTGTAATCAATATTAATTACTCTTGAATTTTCTAATCATATCTTACGAATATTCGATTCCGTAGATATTTACAAAGGAAAGGAATTTTAGTTTTCTCACTAAATCAAGTAAACTGTTATTTTCCATTGAAATTCCTTTATATTTTAATCCTTGATATTAATACCTCAATATTCTTATTTCCTTGTTTTTACGGTATTCTAGTAAATGGATCCTGCTCTTTAATAGTTATGGGTTTCGCCTTTTGTATTGCGTATCTGGGTCCAATTTAGTTGAAATATCTTTCGGAGAACCGTAGGCTAATTGTCTTCCGACTTCAATTCTTCCGCATCTTTTTTCAATTTGTTCTCCCATCCGGTTAATTGTTCTGGTCCAATTTTGAAGAAAGGATCCGCGCTTTTTAACATGGATCTTGAGTCGGGTAACTCGTTTTTGTGAGTTAACTCGGTGGATTTTTTTTTTCTGGCAACAATAACCCCAGTTAAACCTTTTGCCAAACACTCTTTAATTGTTATCTAATTGGTTTTTTTTTGTAAATTACTCTTTTTTCTTCAAAATTTTCCTAACAAAAATACCCTTTGTGTTTCAGTTTTAAATTTAATAGTATAGATTTTTTTTTAATTATTTTCGAGTTGTGGAGTTTATAATTTAAATCAGTTATATTTTATTTTTTTCATATATATTAAAGTTAATAGTTATATCTGTAGTTAAGTTTTCTCTTTGTATTTGTTACAAAATATATAATACTTTTGAATTAAAAAAAAAATTCTTGAAATATAAAAAGAAAATTATTAGAAAGCCAGTTTCCATTTTGAATTTTAATCTAAGTTTCATTAGTCGGTTTTCTAAATTATTATTAGGGGTTTTGGGTTTCCTCCTCGAATGTAATTCACTTCATATTCATATACAGTTCAAAAAGATTCATAAGAACTTCTTCTTCTCTCTATCGGCTACATTAGCTCAATCTGAGCGGAGGGTCTCTCTATCATTCTCGAACGAAATTGAGGGAGAGAAATGCCGGTTAATCATGGGCAATTGTCGTATCGAGATCGGACGAATGAATTCTTCGGTATCGCTGAAAGGTTGAGGAAATCGATTGCTAATGTGCCGTCTGGTGGTAGTGGTCGGAGCGACGGCCCTAGAAGTGAAGATCCGGGATCCAACGTGAATATCCAATCGGAATTCAAAAAGAGAGCTTCTAAGATCTGTAGTGCTATCCACCAGACGTCGCAGAAGCTCTCAAAGCTGGCTAAGCGTAAGTTTTTAAGTTCGCCCATTGCACAGTGAATCTGGATAGCTTATCTCGTTGCTTACTTAGTTTGACCTGTAATGGCTTGCTTAGGAATTAGAAAGATCTTTTCAAACAAAAATCTGATCTGAATATCGTTGCTGTAGATGTCACCACTGGTGGAATTTTCATAGATTATCATAGTCACTGCCATGCCTGCACAGATGCTTGATTGTTGTGTACCTACTACTCTAAGATCTGTTTTTTCTCGATAAAGATACACTGTTTCCATCTCCGCCAGGAAATGTATCTTAGGGGTGTGAATACTTCAAGTGCTTATATTTGGAACCTTTTAGCATGCTTAATACTTTCAGAATGTTTCTCTGTGATATTAGAAATGGAAGAAGGCTGTTGTATTTCATACTATTTATCACTTTTGTTGCCAATCAGTCGCAAAGAGGACATCGGTATTTGATGATCCGACTCAGGAGATACAAGAGCTGACGGCGGTCATCAAACAAGAGATCTCTGCTCTAAAGACTGCTCTGCTCGAACTTCACGCTGTCAGCAGCTCCCAGAAGTATAAAGGGAACGTCTCTAGAGACGCCACTTTTCACTCAGCAACAGTTGTCGTCAGTCTAAAGAATCGCCTGATGGACACTACTAAAGAGTTTGAGGATGCTCTTACCGTTAGAACCGAGGTTCTTTCTTTGTCTCTTTTAGATCTCTTTTTTTTCATAAAGCATGCGTGTTCAGACGCGAACTCGTATCTATTCTCAGTACTAAGATGCTAGACTGAGTTGTGATTTACTGGTGTCGCAGAACATGAAGGTCCATGAAAACAGAAGGCAACTCTTCTCTTCAAACGCTTCAAAACAATCAACAAACCCATTCGTTCGCCAGCGCCGTTTGGCTTCTAGGCCTGCTGCTACTCAACCTGCTCCTCTTCCATGGGCAAATGGGTGTTCTTTATCTTCATCTCAGTTAGTCCCAACCACAGTTGCAAAATACAGCTTACTTCATTTCTCTTGAATACCTGGCTAAGAATTTAGTCTAATTGTAGTCCAGAATGTTGCTACGGATTTACGAAAAATCCCGTCTGTACCCATGTTAGTCGTTGCTGATTTAAGATGTCATGAATTCAAGACCTTTCATATTTTCTTCATTTACAGGAAACAGGGAGAGGCCGAATCTTCACCATTGTTGCAGCAGAGTCAACAACAGCAACAGCAACAGCAACAGATGGTCCCATCGCAAGACACGTATATGCAGAGCCGTGCAGAAGCTTTACACAACGTCGAATCAACAATCCATGAGCTAAGCAGTATCTTCACACAATTAGCAACTATGGTTTCACAGCAAGGGGAGATTGCCATCAGGTTCGTCAACACCATACTGTGTATAATGTCTTAAGATTCATTGAACATTTGTGGAATGCAAGTAATATAATATGTTGTGAAATTTGGTTTTCAACAGGATCGATCAGAACATGGAAGATACATTGGCGAATGTGGAAGGTGCACAGAGCCAACTGGCCAGGTATCTCAACAGTATATCGTCAAACCGATGGCTGATGATTAAGATTTTCTTTCTACTGATTGCATTTCTCATGGTTTTCCTCTTCCTTGTGGCGTAATATTGAGATTAAAATTGAATTTAAAAGAGTTTCAAACATCTCCGACATCCTTCTTATGGACATGTAAAGACTAAAGACTAAAGAGAAAAAGGGTCTGTTCAGATTAGCGGATATATATATATATATGCCACTTTGATGTAAAATTGAAGTACATTTTGAAAACATTTTTGTGATTCTGCTTCACTTTCACCACACTACTCGATATATACCATTCACAACATTTTTTTTTTTCAACTCGATATATCTCTTGTTAAATTTTGACAGTTGAATATATTTTATAATTCTCTACGATTTTGCAGGAGTTTTGGTCCTAGTAGTATCAATGAAAGAGACAAATATAAATAAAGAAAAAAAGTTAGTTTGGCCTAATTCATGGTTTTATTACTAGATTAGATTTTTTTTCTTTTTTAATTACTAATGTATTTTTTATACTTATTTTACCCTCAAATCATTTGTTAATAAAAATTTGAATTACTAAAATGCTATTATAATAATTTCGAAAATTAATCAACAGATTTATTAATTTCGAAAAAATAAACCAATAAATTTATTTTACTGATGCAATAGACTTATGTTTACATAGACTTATTTATCTTTAATGAGTGCCAATCTATTAATATTCTATTAAATAGATGCCAATCTAACTAATTTTCTTATATAAATAATATTAAATCAAATAACTAAACATAACATAAGCCATTAATTGGCCAATGCCAGTCATATCCTAAGACAATGGCACAAATAGCCAGCTTCACCCTGTACAAGACCTTGGGTTTGGGTTGCTCAAACCGACAAAATCCGACATATACCTTTAAAGGGGTGTATTGGAGTGGGGATTTTAAGTATTTTAAACTGATTTTGAATGATTTTGTATTTTATGTGGTTTTAAGAGATTTTATAAGATTTTAAAAGACTTTAATGGAATTTAGTAAGATTTAGAAAAATATCTTGATGAGATTTTGAGATGATTTTCATGTGATTTTTTTTTTTTTTTTTTTTAAACGCTGGATCTATTATAACTTTAGAAAAAGGGGTTTGATACCAATAGGTCTCTTACAAAAAGTAAAAAAAAAAAAAAAAGAACACGAAGAAAAGCTTAAAAGACAGAAACATAGCAAGCTCAATAGAGCTTTAGCGTCAATCTTATCGAAAGGGAGCCAAAAATGCAGGAAAGGAAGCTTGACTCACGTAGAACCCGCTTCAGCAGCAATGTCATGGCGGAGCCAATACGGACCTCCTTTAGCAATATATGACTGATAGCAATGTCCATGAGTCACACTTGTGGTGATAGCATCTGCAGTATGGTTACATGAAGCAGGTATGTGTTCAAGGCTCCAAAAGTCAAAGAACTTAAGGAGGTTGAAAATATCTGCAGTCAAATCTTGAAATTGGGGGAAGAGATGAGGCGAAAGGAGGGATTCGAGAGCTTGTAGCAAAGGAGATTCAAATGTTATTCTTCTAAAGCGCACATTCTTGAGGGATTCAATCGCCCAACAAAAGCTTAAAAGTTTCGCTTCCAAAGGTGAAAATACCCGAGAAAAAGAGCGGCGACTATGGAACAACACCAGACCCGTGTGATCTCTAACCAACCATGCAACACCACAGTTTTGGTCTTCCGATACCCCGAAACCCCCAATTTTACATTTCAAAGAAGACTGATCAGGCGACGAGGTGATGCAGGTTTAGGAAAACTGATGTCGGTGAGAAACTAGTAGGAGGTAATGGAATTTGAGAAAGCTCCCAAGTCTCTGTTGCCTTAACACAAGAAAAACAGTACATGGCATATACTCTTATTCTCTGCTTCACAGAAACTACATGTTGGATCAATCATAATACCTCGCGTGCATAGTCGTTACTTAACTGCTAACGCATTAGAGAGAGCGTTCCAAAAAAATGTCGTAACTTAGGTGAGGTTTTAGTATTCCAAAGGTTTTTCCATAGCTGGCTCTCAATTGGAGGTAATGGTCGGGAGGGGGAGAGTGATATAAGATTGGAATCACTTCAACTTATGATCGCTCAATGATCAAGAGATTCCAAGCTTAATCTCGCAGAAGGTGGAATGAAGTCGAGATGAAGGTGGTATGAGCACTTGATTGACTCTCTCAGTCGATGGGTTGATTGACTCTCTCAATCTGTGGACGAACCAGTCTGTTTGTATCTCACAAACAAGCTAAATTCGTGGCTTATAAGGAATAAAAGTGAATCACACACTTATATTCAAAAGAACTAGAACAACTCTTCAAAAGCACAACTTTGAAACAGAAAGGAAAAGTTTATATTAATCTGATTGAAAGGGGACATGCGTCACGAAGAGGAGAGTACGAAGCTGAGGACAACTAAGAAGGCAAACGAGCTGAGTTCAGCTCAAGCAGACGCCGAGATCAAACATCCAAGCTCAACTAACACTTGGGGATCACACTCAACCAATATAGAATTCACTTCGAAGAAGAATCCACCCAAACGGATTCCAGATCAAGAAGATATTGAAGATACATTCTGGAAGGTCTTCAATGGACCCGCAGGAGACATAGGTCCACTCATCGAATCATTTCGGTCGAACCAAGAAGATCCAAGCTACAAATCCAATTTGGTTCATGAGTTACTGATTTTACAAATTGGAGTCGTGACCAAATTCAATTTGGTTCATGAGTTATTGATTTTACAAATTGGGTTAACCAGAGCTTTCCCGATTTGGACCCTAGCGTGCTAATTGGAGGATTCCGAGAAAACCTGAAGGAATTAAACTATAAACCGGCATGTTATGGAATTGTGACTCAATCAGGAAGATCGTCGAATTGGATTCATTCCAATACCGGTTTTTGGTTAGAAGTTATTCAACTTCTAAACCAGGTGATGCTCAACTTACCTCATTTGGAAGCTCACGGGTTTGATCACTTACAAACAAGACTTTGGCGACCAGAGATGCATCTATAGATTCAGGAGACACATCTAACCGTCCAGAATGGTCTTACAGCAGCTTCCCATGCACCGGAATCCACAGGATCAGGCGGATCCCATTGTTTGTGAACTTTCCTTTTTTGGATGCGTTCACACTTAGAGCCATAAGTCACCAACGGCTCTTTATTCTTTGCTACTGCGTTTTGAAGGTTCATTCACTGAACCTAGACGTCCCAAGGTTCCACTCCTTCACGCCCAAGTTATCAAGATACAAGGAGCCTCCAACTTTCCTTATTTGGCTGACTTTGTCATCAAGCCTCCAACGGCTCTATTTCTCATTCATTGCTGCCATTTGGTTACATTTTTTAGCTTTAGACCGTTGTACATGAGCCTATATAAGCTTAGTTTCGTTTTAATTGTAAAGCACCCTTGAATATACATTTTAATATAGTTGAGTTTTTGTTCTTGTTCAAGCGCTGTCTTGAGAGAAACTTTGCTCTGTTGTTATTGTGAGAGATTCACATAAGACTGAGTGTCTTATAAGACTGAGTGTCTTGTTGTATCAGAGATCCTCTTATAATCTCTGTGGTGCCTTCGATCCATCTTGACCAGATCGCTTGTGGAATCAAGTTGTCTTGCTCAAGTGTTGTTCGTGAAATCAATCAGCATCCTTTCACCTCATCTCTCTCTACCTTCCTCAATCAGCCATTCCGCTTGTCGCTTCTGAATCCTTGTGTAATAAGATTTGGTGGATTATGATCTTACATCATCTGGTATCAGAGCCAAAGGTTCTGCTTTTGGTTTTCTATCTCTCCATCTAGTTATTAGTTTTTGATTTATTTTTCGTTTTCCCTTTTGCATCCTATAAGAAAATTCATTAAAATTGCTTTGTTTTTTTTTTTTTAATTCTGTTAAATCCTAAAAAAAACCCAAATAGAAATCATTGCTGCTTGTCTCTTAAGTTGTTTAGTTCCTGTTTGCATCATTCATAAATTCGAAAATCATAAAGAGTTAATTCTGTTTGCTTGATTTTTGATTTCAATCTGTTTATGCTTGCATCATTCTTAAATTCGAAAAAAAAAAATTTACCAGTGATCTGGCCGGACTGACTATGCTGTCCAACCTCTGACGATGAATACACTCGCAGTGCCGCTCCAATCTGACCCAACTGCTGCACCGCCGCAATCTGAGCCAACGGCTGAACTCCTACCGGCTGAACCGATGCTACAGCCATCTGCTGCAACTTGGGACACATCGGCCTGATATACCCGACTCTCTGCAATGGAAGCACACTTTAGCCTCCCGAGGTGTCTCCCTCCTGGGACAGCTCGCCACACGATGCTTCGTGCTCCCACAACCAAAACAACCATAACGACCACTCTGGCTGCCTCCAGAAACCTCCTCACATCTCCTCTTAGCCCTGCTCAGGCTTACCGCCCTTGCCCGAACCAGAAGCCTTGTGCTGCTTCGACTGCTGCTGCTGCTGCAGCTATCTCCTCGGCTGGATAGCAGGAGAAACTGTAAACGAAGCAACTACCGGACCTACCTGCTCATGCTGATCCTTCTCAATAGAAGCTACTAGGTCCACCATCGTATATGGCACCTCTGCACTGAGTCCTGATACTCAAACGAAGTCTGTGCAAGAACCTCTGCACAAAGGGCCCTCTCGTCCTCCATACTACGACTCGTATAAACCACCAGTCTGCTGAACTCGGCGTCGTACTCGCGCACTGAACTCTCTCCCTGAGACAGCGTCATTAACCTCATCTGAGGACGATCTAGAGCCTCCTGCGGGAAATACTTAGCGTTGAACTCCGCTAAGAATTCGCCCCAAGTCCACAACGCCCTCCTAACCTCGATAGCTCGCCACCAGAATTGAGCATCACCTCCAAGATAGTGAACTGCCAACTCTACCTCATACTCAGCGGAACATCTGATAGACCGGAAATTACGCTCCAGTCTCAAACGCCACTCATCGGCCTCCTCCGGCCCAACTCTGCCCTAGAAGAAAGGCGTACACTACAAGAAATTCTGTGATTTGGGACTACCTTTTGTGACCAAATTTTCAGTCGCAAAACTTAGTGACGCAATTATGACTCATTTGCAACCAATTAATGACCAAGACGATATCCGTATGCAATTGGTCGCTAATTAACGACGAACAATGATAGTCACAAAATCGCCTCTAATAGGCGACTATTTTACCACTAGTACGTGATTTTAAAATAACCGTAGCAAAATGGTTGGAAAGTACGACGAATTTGAGACTTCCGAGTTAGTCCGAAATGACAGTTTCAAATCAGTCCCAAAACTGTGACGTCTTTGGAACTGCTTAAGCTAGTAACAGTTTGGTTGCAAAACCGTCTGTAAATATAGTTGTTGAAAATGTGGGTAATATGGAAGTTAGGTGGTTCACCTAACTTGTGCGACCCCTTATAGTAGTCCTTAAAGAGTCGTATAAAGTTGGTGAAACGTGGAGAATAAGGAAGTTAGGTGTTCACCTAACTTGTTCGAGTAGTCCCGAAATGGTCGTCAAATAGTAACATAATTGTGACTGTTTTGGATTAGTCCCACATGAGTCTCAACCAATTTCATTATATAAGGCCACTTACCTTCCCATTTGCATTCTACGATCATTTCAATCATATTTTAGGAAACACTAAAAAGAAAAAAAAATCGTGAGAAAAAAAAATGTGGAATCTATCACGAGGGTGGATGTATGATAGAATCGATCCTTATACAAAAAATATCTCCGATAGATTCTTGGCTGGGGTGGATGAGTTCATGAATTTCGCAAGTAAGCAGTCAATAGCAGAGAGCAGTGGAGGTAGGTTTTACTGTCCTTGTATAAAATGTAAAAATTCTAAACTTTTACAAGGACATGTTATTTCAAAGCATTTGCTTAGTAAGGGGTTTATGTCAGAATATTATGTATGGACTGAACATGGTGAAGATTATGGTGTATTTGGGTTGCCTAGTAGTCTGTATACTAATGCAAATTATGCTAGTGGTAGTCACCCAACAGAATATGATGGGGGGAATGTATATGCTAGTGGTAGTCAACCAACTGAATATGATGGGGAAATGTATTTGGGATGGTGAATGATGCATTTCCAGGTTACACTCCATTTAATAATGATCATGATCAAGATCATGAACATAATCAAAGTGGAGATCATGAACATGTTCCTGAACACGAAAGTGAATATCACGATCATGTTCATGAAGAACCCACCCAAGATGCAAAACGTTTTTACGACATGTTAAATGCTGCAAATACTCCGCTTTATGATGGTTGCCATGAAGGTCAATCGAAATTATCTTTGGCTTCTCGGTTCATGAACATTAAGTCAGACAGTAATTCGGCTGAAAGTGTCATGGACACATGGTCTGAATTGTTCGTAGAGTTCTTGCCGGAAGGTAACACAGCAGCTGGTTCATACTACGAAATGGAATCCTTGATGCGAAAGCTAGGGTTGCCGTACCATACATTTGATGTATGCGTAGATAATTGTATGCTCTTCTGGAAAGAAGATGAGAAGTTCGAGCATTGTAAATTTTGTGGGAAACCAAGATTTAAGCCTGAAGGAAGATCTAGAACTAAAATACCATATAGCCGTATGTGGTATTTACCTATTGGTGACAGATTGAAGAGAATGTACCAGTCGGAGAAGACTGCATCATCGATGAGGTGGCATGCTGAGCATGATTCAGAAGATGGAGTAATGTGTCATCCATCTGATGGGGCAGAGTGGAAGAATTTCCAACATTTGCATCCTCAATTTGCAGAAGAAAAGCGAAACGTTTATCTTGGCTTATGTACAGATGGTTTCAATCCTTTTGGTATGTCAAAAAACCACTCCTTGTGGCCTGTGATCATGACTCCATATAACTTACCTCCAGATATGTGCATGAAAACCGAGTATTTGTTTCTCACAATTTTAAATTCGGGACCAAATCACCCACGAGGCAATCTTGATGTTTTTCTACAATCATTGATCGACAAGTTAAAGGAGTTATGGGTCAAAGGAGTTGACGCATATGATATATCCCTAGATCAAAATTTCAACATGAAAGCTGTTCTTCTGTGGACCATAAGCGACTTTCCGGCATATGGAATGTTGTCCGGATGGACGACTCATGGAAGATTATCGTGTCCAGTTTGTATGGATGATACATATGCTTTTTATTTGTCAGCTGGGAGAAAGACTTGTTGGTTTGACTGTCACAGAAGATTTCTTCCTATAAATCATACATTACGAAAGAGTAAGACAATATTTCGAAAAGGAAAAAATGCATTGAACGACTACCCACCACAATATTTGACTGGTGAGCATGTTTTGTATGAGCGTATAAGGCAAGTCGGACCACCTAAAACATCGGAATGTGGTGGAAATGGTCATGAAAAAAAGGTGGCCGGATATGGGAATTGGCATAATTGGCATAAAGAAAGCATATTTTGGGAACTACAGTACTGGACCGATCTAACGCTGCGACACAATCTTGATGTGATGCATATCGAGAAGAATTTCTTTGATAACATTATGTATACTGTGATGAATGTTAAAGACAAATCAAAGGACACAGTGAAGTCAAGATTAGATATTGCAAAATTTTGTTCCCGAGAAGAATTACATGTAGATGATCAAGGAAATGCTCCGTTTCCTATCTGGAGGTTGACTTCAAAGGCGAAGCAGAGCTTACTCGAATGGGTTAAACACGAGGTTAAATTCCCAGATGGTTATGTCGCAGATTTAGCTAGCACTGTTGATATCAATGGTGGGAAGTTTTCGGGAATGAAAAGTCATGACTGTCATGTATTTATGGAACGATTGATTCCATTTGTTTTTGAAGAGCTTCTACCGCGTAACGTACACCTTGCTTTATCAGATATGTATATTTTTGTATAATATTTATAGGCATTTATAATTCTAATATTTGTTGGTAAAAATTCTTCATTTAAATAACAAACTTTACATTTTAATCTTTATTGTAGGGATTGGAGTATTTTTCCGTGACTTGAGTACCAGATCGTTGAATAAAACTCGCCTCATAGTTCTAAAGGATAACATTGTTATGGCGCTGCTCAATTTGGAAAAAATATTCCCGCCTTCTTTCTTTGATGTTATGGAACATCTACCTGTACATCTACCCTACGAAGCGGAACTTGGCGGTCCTGTTCAGTATAGGTGGATGTATCCGTTCGAAAGATTTTTTAAACGTCTAAAAGGCCAGGCCAAAAACAAAAGATTTCCGGCGGGATCAATAGTTCAAGCATACATTAATGATGAAATATCTTATTTCTCAGAACACTACTTTGCTTCACATATTTCTACTGCTATAAGAAGAAGGTAAACTTACATAATGAGTTTACAAAGTAATTTTAAATTAATGATAATTTTGTTTTTCATTGAAAAAACTAAAATGATCATTTTCAGGTCTAGTCGGTATGATGCAGGTGAAGTACCTGTATATCCTATACCGGTACCCGATATATTTACTCATGTTGATCGTCCAAGTGGCCAAAGTAGTGAATTTTGGTTATCTGAGAAAGATTATAATTGCGCACATGCGTATGTGTTGCGCAATTGTGATTACTTTCGTCCGTAAGAGAGGTATTTTTGCATTTCATTAACTGAAATATTATATTTTACTATAACTTTGTTAGACTATGTAATATGTGATTGGGAAATACAGTTTGTTGGACGCACAAATTCGATATCAATATCCGGATCTCTCTGATGCTGAGGTATTGTCGAAAAGAGACGAAGATTTCCATAAATGGGTTCGCGAATATGTAAGTATATATATATATATATATATATATTTATATATTTAGTATAAATCTATTTATTGGATTTATTACATATCTATATATTTTCCTAATTATATTTGGAATATTTGCATATCTATATATCTAGGTGAGTACAATGAGAACTCAAGAATATTTTCCTCCTTAGGCCCGTTTGCAAGGAAAATTTAAATGGGCTGCCCGTTCTGGCCTGTTAACGAAACGGGTCTGGAGATAATTAAACGGGTTACCCGTTTCGACCCGATTTCTGCAACCACACCAAATCCACCTTCGACTGTTCTCATCTCTTCATTGATTTTCTCTGAGATCTATGAAATGGGTTTCCTTAAAATCTTCGAATGATCATCCTCCACCACGTTCATCGTCTTCTCCACCGCATACATCGTCTCTGTCTATTTTCTTCTCCACCGTCTCCGCCTCTTTCTCACCAAATCTCTTGGTATAAACGCTATCTCTCTCTCAGTTGTTGTTTTTCGTCGATTCTTAGGCATTGCATGTTGATGGGTTTCGTGGTTTTCAATTAGTTTATAGAGTTTTGGTTTGTGGGTTATGTGATTCTGATTTTGGATTTCAATTGGCTTCCACGTCGTGGGTTTATTTGACGGCAACTCACTCTGATTTCAATTGGGTTTCAATTGATTTCTGATTCTATGTATTTTGATGTGGTGATAGTGTGAGGAGCTAAATCGATTTGGTTTATGTTTATGGGGTTCAGGCTTGATTCACTGTTTTTATTTGAATTTGGAATCACGAGAAACATTTTACCTTGCTGCAGAGTAACTTTGAATCTTTGATAAGGAAGATTGGAAATACTTTTTTTTTTTAAACTATTCGAAATACTTTTTTTTTTTTAACTAAATGGGCCTAACGGGCCGGGCCGGGTTTTTATAATTTTGGTGGGCCTAAATAAACAGGCTTAATCGGGCCTAAAATGATAAAAGCTTAAACGAGCTTTGTAATAATTGGGCCGGGTCCTAAACGGGTCGGGTCTAAATGGGTCGGGTTGACCCGAAATCACATCCCTACTTGAACTAGTGGAAGGTCCAGAAAATAAAGTCAGATCATGGCCCATGTATTTTACAAGAGGGTATATGTTTCACACTCGAGCTCATGGACTCACCAAAAAAACAATGAATTACGGGGTATGTGTTCGGGGACAGAATTATTCTGAAGCATCTGAAGAAGATGATTTTTATGGGACCGTGGAAAATATCATAGAGCTAGAGTATCCTGGATTTGTTAATTTAAAAATCACACTTTTCTATTGTGAATGGTATGATCACACTTGGCAAAGGCACTCAAAAACGACATGGCAGAATTATTAACGTGCTATCCTCAAGGAGATATCAAAATTACGAACCATTTATTTTAGGTAATTTATAATTTATAACTAATTAGTATGTACATGTGCGTACAAAATATATATAATTCTAATTTGAAATTATTTTCATGTGCAGGATCCCAAGCTGATCAAGTTTGTTATCTTTCATATCCACATGTTAAACGACCTCGTAAAATTTGGCTCCCAGTTTTGAAAGTAAATCCTAGACAAGCTGTTGAAGGAAAGTTTGTCGTACTCCTGCAAACAGATGATGATGAAGGACCATCTGACACAATCGAGGAAATAATAGTTGACAATTTAGCAGACCGAAATCATCCTGCTGGAAAATTGATTTCGAAATCGGAGATGCTGATCCAGAAGACGAATTTCATTGTAACTTATCATCTTCAGATGATGATTATAATGAAAACATTGAATAATGTGATAGAGACCAATGTATAATATAATTATATATATTTAATATTCCCGAATCTAGTATCACCCTTATTGGCCAAACATACCTTGCATACTTATAACATGTTCGAGGTTCGGTACTACATTTTTGTATATTTTTAAAATATCACAATTTCCAAGGAAGTCACGAAAGAGTGACTACTTGCGACATTTTACCGACTCCTTTGCGACTAACACCTGAAACACTGACCTATTTGTTACATTTTACCGACTCCAAACAAATTTTTTATACAAAATGTCACAAGATGGTCGCTAATGTTTCGATGGCTTGTTGGTCAGACATACCTTTCAGACTTATAACATGTCCGAGGTTCGATACTACATTTATTATATATTTAAAAAAAAAAAAAAATTTCACGGTAGTCACAAAAGAGTGACTACTTATGACATCTTACCGACTACGTTGCGACTAACACCTGAAATAGTGACCTATTTGTTACATTTTACCGACTCCAAACGAATTTTTGATACAAAATCAGCAATTAAAGCTGACCAAGCTGATCATCTAACCATTTGTGCATAGACTTCAACTTCTATGATCATCTAAATCTTTAAACAAAAGGAAAAAAAAAATATTTCCAACTTTCAAATTAATGTATGTCTTTACCATAAAACATGAGTAAGAATGTAATGTAAACTTAAGGGTTTGATTTAGAATGATTCAAAATTATTAAATTGTTGTTTATCATACCCTATTTTACTGTCTAGATATAGATTTTTACATTTTAATCATAATAAGATGGATTGTTATATAATATGGAAGCTTATTTAGCTATTAAAGGTTAGGGTTTAGGGGTTACGTTTGTGACTATTTGTTAAAGTCATAAAAGTGTCTCACTTTGATACGGTTTTGTTACCATTAGAAATAATTTATGACTGTCTAGCTACGAATTTGATACGTCGTTTCTTTGCCCCAAATGTTTTTTGTGAAATATTTTGCCGCCTTCGCCAAATATAAGCCGGGAAATAATCCCACCATAATTTTTTCTTCGATATTAACAAGGAAAAACCTTTAACTTTCCCATTCTCTCACATTCTTCTTTCTTTCTACATTCGACACAAATCCTCTCAAATTCTCTCAGATTGCGTTCTCTATTCTCTCAAATCTCTTCTACTCTCTCTTCTCTTCTTCGATTCTTTCTAGTTTCCCTCTCTCTTTGTCTTTTTATTTCACATATCTCGATCCAAATGGTCGGAAAAGGGAGATCAGCCCGAGGCCGCGGTGGTGGATCCGGTGGTGGTCGCTCTGGTGGGGGTCGCTCAGGCAGTGGTAAAGCGGTCAGAGAGGGTTATTCAGCCGGAGACAGTCAGACAGTCGGTAACGGGGCTTCTTCTCACTCGTCGAACCCATCTACTTCAGTGTCCCAACCATCATCATATTCTCCAACTGAAAATCTGCCGGCGACCCAGTATCCGGCGGCAGGACATGGTAATCCTCCTCCTCCGCCTCAACATCCGCCGCCTCAACATCTGCGACGAAACATCAAACTCATTCCAACGTTTTTGCGACGAAACATCAAATCAATTCCAACGATTCTGCGACGAAGCTTTTGCCCGATTCCAACGATTCTGCGACAAAGTTTTTGCCCGATTCCAACGTTTTTGCGACGCAACATCAAACCGATTCCAACAATTTCGCGACGCAACATCAAACCGATTCCAACAATTTCACGACGAAACTTAAGCCCAATTCCAACGATTTTAATATCGGCCCGTTTCCCACGAATTAGGGACAAAATTTTTATTGGAAATTTTCTGTATAAGAAAAGCATAACTAGTTTTGCCAAAAACAAAAAGTCAATTGCAGAAATCGTTTTCTATGGCTACCAATAAACACCAGAATCGTGAGTGGATGTACAACCCTGTAGATGAAGCTACCAGAGAGTTAACGAAGGAGTACAAGCAAGGGCTTACCGAATTTATGCGTCTTGCTACAAATCAAGAGATTCCATTGGAGCAAGGTAAGATGTATTGTCCTTGTTCTTCATGTGGTAATGAAAAGTTTATCATGGTGGATACTATTTGGAAGCACTTATACTAGCGGGGATTTACGCCTGGTTATTACATATGGTTTTCCCATGGAGAAGATTTTGAAACTTCAGCAAGCAGTAGTAATCAAGTTGGTGATGATGGATATCAGTTGGATCATGATAATGATAATAGGGTTGAAAAGCAGGGAAATTTGTCTGAGGATCTAACTGGTACTGTGCAGATGGTGACAGATGCTTTTCGTGAAACGATGGAAACTCAAAACGTTGTTGAGGAACCAAACTCAGAAGCGAGAAAGTTTTTTAATATGCTTGATGCAGCGAAAAATCCGATTTACAATGGTTGTGGAGAAGGTCATTCACATTTATCCGCAGCAACTAGGATGATGAACATAAAAACAGAATATAACTTGTCTGAGGATTGTGTTGACGCAATAGCTGATTTCGTGAAGGAGTATTTGTGGAACATCCGTGAACCAGAAAGTCATTTAGAAATGGTATCAGACGGCATTAGGGGTTCAGGAGTGGATTACATATG
>OVBJ01002629.1:0-15957 GCA_900406535.1 Noccaea bulbosa
CGTCGAAAATGAGCAGGAAAAAAAGAGATGATCCCTTGATTCCACTTCTACGCCGCAGAGTAAACAGCTATCCGGAACCACAAGGCTCCACGATCTCAATCGGTCTCTTGTTGACAGGCGGTTCTGAATGGCTAACCACATCAGAAAGGCATGTTTCGGAATAGCTATTATGATTAAATGTTCACCGCGTAATCAAAACTTTATTCCTACGGATCTCTCAATCTTTTGGTCAGTTCACTTTACAAATCGTTATATTAAAAGGGTCGCGCGGTTGCATGAGTCAAAACACATATGATCCTTATCACTCCGAGATCCATTCATCTTCCATACCTTTTATTTAATAAAATTCCCTTTAGTTTTGTTTCGGTATAGGATTAAAAAAACCTTTAGCTTTTCCCATAAAAACGTGGAGAAATGGTCCCGAAAGAAGAAAATGTCCAATGTAAATGACATAGATATAGGGCCATTGGAAAAAAGTATCAGTGTTTTATTACAAAGGGTTACTACATATTGTATAAAAAACTAACTAATGGCTTTTGTGGTGTGTAGTTTTGTGTCCACAAATATATTAGCCGTCACGTCGGTTTAATATATCCAAAAGATGACACTTAAATCGGGGCATGCAAGTACGTGTTATAACCAAAAAACCTAAAGTAGTGCATGCAATTTTTGTTTATTACAAAATAAGAAATTAGTTCTCAGTTCGTTGGAACACCAAATGACTTATATTGTTTAATCATTTTGATCGTATCCCTAACGAAGATATTTTTCATGCATCCCATGTGTATCTTCTCATCCTTAGTATTTTATGGTTTAGCGTGTAAATTGAAATTCCTCTCTCATGTTGTTTCTTACTTCTATAGTCTATTTATATAATTCAGTTTAATGTAAATAACGTATAATATGCGAGGACATTGAGAAGCTAAAAACAATTATTGACTAGCGAGCCCATGTGGATTTTGAAATGCACTTGAAATGATTGAAATATAGCCTCTTTTATGGAGCCTCTTACACTAGATCTTAGCTGTTCTACCTATATACAAACGAATATGAATAAAACATGTGATGTGAAATTCAAATAGTTTGTAACTCACGTCGCACTTCTTTTATTTCTCGTTTTGTTTGAACAACACAATACTCCAAATTATCAAATCAGACTTGTTATAGGCAAATAAGTTAAATTTCATCACGAAAGTTCATGTATTTGTTGATTAAAAAATATTGTAAAGCATATGTGCTCGATCTGACACATGCCGTATTGTGAATAATCGAGCAAACGAACAAAACAAAAAGTATAAACAACTTAATATTTGCAACATGTTTTCTCTAATCTATTTTATTGAAATCGAAAACGTATTTTCATTAACTACATTATTGATTAACCATCAAATTGCATATGAATGTCTCGAAATTATTATGAATTCTAGTCCATGATACATCTAAAAATGATAATAACACACTGCTTCGAGATAGTGCGTTTAGTACAAATTTATTGAAGTATGAGTAATTTTTATTTAAAGAATCTTCCTCAAATTTGTTGGTTGATCTCGTTACCAAACTTGGCCACATCTCATAAGATATGATCTATAATACTTTTTATATACGAACAAAAACCACGCTACCTACTTATGTCCATGGACTTTAATATGATATGTAAACACGTTTGTTTATCAAAATAATAACTATTTTAGTACATTCATTCTGATTGGATCTCGTTTTGTTAAAAGATATGCAACGCATCCTCTTTGTGTCAACTTGAATTGCTACCATTTCCAAATTCATAATGTTCCATTTTTATTTAGGTTTTCAGAAATATATAGAATTAACTTCTCCAACTTGATATTTTGGCCCTTTAATTTTTTCACGTGTCAAAATTTAATGGACTAAATGTTAAAGTTGCAAGTAAAAACTGATTGAGATCGATTATATATTTGCGTTTTACATTTTCGTGTGTGTTTCCAGACAAAATAAATCCATAATTTTGATTTTTTCATTAAACAAAATGTCTTTTGCTAATTAATAAAGGGAGAGTTGGTTTAATATTCTAAAAACTTTTTCTAATTTGAAAATTAACCCTTGTTTTAAAAATTTTGAAAAATATTTTTTTTAACAAGTGAAAATACAATAAAACCGTTATCAATATTTGGAATTTATAATTAAGAAAAAAATAATTTTTTTTTAATTAAGATATGTACAGTATCATAAATTTAGATTAAATCATTGTTTAAATTTTAGATATATCATAAAAAAATTTTATCTTAAAACAAAGAAAATATATATATATTTTTAATAGATATTTATACTTAAATATACACATATTATTTTAACTATATATTCATGTTCATACACATATTTCTCAGATAGTTTAAATATCAAATCAGATATTCAGAATATTTTTTTTTTTACTGAAAATTTCTTCAGATTATATTTTCCTGGATTTTGTGATACCAATTTGGAATATGCGAGACAATAGTTTTTTTTCTTCTTCTTTTCAGTTTAAATAATTTTAAGATTATCTCAATATTTAAAAAATAGTTTAAAGCAACATAAATAAATTTTAAAATAATTTTTATGTCTGAAAAATTTGAGAGTATTTTGGTAATTTCAAATTTCAAAAAGATTAGTTTTCTAATAATTTTTAAAAAAGATTAGTTTTCAAAATATTTTTAATTTGAATAATATTGGTTCAAATTTCATCATAAAATTACGCTAAANAAAAAAAAAAAAAAAAAAAAAAAAAAAAAAAAAAAAAAAAGAAAAAAAAAAGAAAAAAGTAGTGTCTTGCAAAAAAGAGTGTAATGTACAAAGGCTGCATACGTGCGTACTTTCTTTCACCAATTGGCGGCGAATAGCTAAAGCTGAACAGAGCCGAGCTGTTGATAGTTCCTCACGTGTCAAAGCCTCTACGAGCCGTATCCTTGGAAATCTCACGTGTCCCCTCTAATCAAATCTTGATAGGAAACGACGACGGTCAGATATTTATCTCCATCCTGAGCCGTCCATTGCTCTTTTATATCAATCACTATCGTACAGATTACAATTATTTTTCTTTTCTTTTTTAATTCGCCAAAGTATCAATTATAGCCATTTTCTTGTGTTGATGATATGAAAACTATCTTATACTACATTTTAATTGTATTTTCGGGGTTTAGACAAAGTCACAATAAAAAGTAATAACGTATGTTCATACCAAAAAAAAAAGTAATAACGTATGTTGACGACTTAACTCTCAGATATTGATTTCACATTCTTCCTTAGGTGAATGTTAGTTAAGTGAAAGAAAGAAATTTAAAACGAAGCTTACGTGTACCACATATTTGTGGAAGATTGTTTCTCATTCTTCATTTAATATACAAAAACCCAGATATTGTTATGTGGGCATTATAGATATAAAACCCATCTTAAGTGTACCATATAATTGCGAAAGATTGTTCTCACTTCTCATTCTATATGTAGATCTATTTATTGCTTTTACATACACAAAAACTCTTTTTAATTACACACAATCGATCGAGTACCAAATGTTTATGTGGGCATTAGATATATACTTTACATAAGCACAGTCCACAAATTTCATGTCAAGTCCTTTCATTTTCAAAGATCTCTCTAACTCCACTATTGGATCCCAACATTTCTCTCATTTCCTTAATCTCCACTATAAAACAAACCATTTCTTCTTTCTCTCTCTCCTCCATCAACTTCCCCTCTTCTTCACTTCATCTTCTTACACCTTATATATACTGTCTTCAAGAAACTCCATTCTCTTCAACCCTTTAAAACTTTGATTTATCATATCAAATATTTATAAAATTCAAAACATTCACACTTTCCTAATAATGAAGTTTTCTCTTTCTCCCGTACGCCCGTATAGTGTAGTAACCTCACTTCCAAAATACGACGCCGTGTCTCACGTAAATGTTACCATGTCCAATCGTCAGTGTCGATGCGTACTTACGCTTCCTTCTCCAACAATTAATACTTCCCGATCACCGGTTATACCTGAACCAGAAACATGGGAGGGTTTGCTGCTAAATCAAGATCAAAATTCTGGCCAATTGTCGTCGTCTGGTTCGATTAACCCGGTTAAGCTCGGCCGGAAATGGAAGGAGTACCAGGGGCTTCAGAATTGGGAAGGTCTTCTAGACCCATTGGACGAAAATCTCCGGCGAGAGATTCTCCGGTACGGCCAATTCGTCGAATCGGCTTATCAATCCTTCGATTTCGACCCTTCGTCTCCAACCTACGCGACGTGCCGGTTTCCGAGGAGCACGTTGTTAGACCGATCCGGTTTACCTAATTCCGGTTATCGACTAACGAAGAATCTCCGTGCCACATCAGGTATTAACTTACCACGTTGGATTGAGAGAGCGCCTAGCTGGATGGCTACACAATCCAGCTGGATTGGTTACGTGGCAGTATGTCAAGACAAGGAGGAGATCTCGCGGCTCGGGCGTAGAGACGTAGTCATCTCCTTCCGCNTCGAGTGGTTAGAGAACCTTCGCGCCACGCTGACTCACCTCCCTGGTGGGCTTACTGGATCGAATCTAAACGGGTCTAACTCTGGGCCCATGGTCGAGAGCGGGTTTTTGAGCTTGTACACTTCTGGGGCCCACAGTTTGAGAGACATGGTGAGAGAAGAGATCTCGAGGCTGCTCCAATCTTACGGCGACGAGCCGTTAAGTTTAACGATAACGGGACACAGTCTCGGAGCGGCGATCGCGACATTAGCAGCGTACGATATCAAAACGACGTTTAGACGTGCCCCGATGGTAACCGTCATATCTTTCGGAGGTCCACGTGTCGGAAACAGATGCTTTCGGAGACTCCTTGAGAAGCAAGGCACCAAGGTTCTGAGGATCGTTAACTCCGATGACGTCATCACTAAAGTTCCAGGCGTCGTTTTAGATAACAGAGAGCAAGATAACTTGAAGATGACGACGTCAATGCCCAGCTGGATACAAAAACGCGTGGAGGAGACGCCGTGGGTTTATGCGGAGGTCGGGAAAGAGCTCCGGCTGAGCAGCCGCGACTCGCCGTACGTGAACAGTGTCAATGTTGCCACTTGTCACGAACTGAAGACGTACCTACATTTGGTTGGCGGTTTCGTGAGCTCCACGTGTCCATTCAGAGAGACGGCTCGAAGAGTCCTCCGAAATCAAACTTTGTGCAGAGAAACATTAAACCGAGAAAGAAAATCAAGAACGGCATCGGTTTGATTTCGGTTAACAGATAAATTTTCGTTGCATGCATCTCTAACTCAGTGGTAGAACCGTAGAAGTAGAAAGATAGCTCTCAGGCCTTCTTCAACCCAGCTCCATTTTTCATTTTTATTGGCATTTTAAAGTTAATTTTATTTCAATCTAACTCTATTTTTAACCTCAAAAATGGCAAAATGCCATATTTTTTTCAAATTGAGGATGATCTCATTTTTATTTCCATTTTGGAGTTGAAGTTTTTTATTTATACAAGAGTCCTTAAAGTTTTAAATTATTCTATTTTAGAATATATAATTAATTATTTTGATGTTTATTATTACTCTAAAATACAAATAACACATATTTAATAGGGAATTTAATTATTTAAGCTAATAATAAATTTAAAAAGAAAGAAAAAATACTTTAAATAAAAATAACATCAAAACAAAATTTATTATAACAACAATTAAAAATATTCAAATGGTTATAATTAAAAATAAAATGCAGTTTATATTGTTATTTTTAGTCTTGTAATACTACTTTTAGGGGATGTATCGAAATTGAGATTTGAAGTGATTTGGGGTGATTTCATTTTCAGATGATTTAGGGTGATTTTAGAGAAGTTGTTATAATTTTAATGAAATCACTCTAAAATCCCACATAAAACCATGAGATTTTAGGTGATTATTTTTAACAAGTAAATCCCACCAAATAACTCTAAAATAACTTGAAATCACCTAAAATCCCCACTTAAAATATTGTTGGATCTTAAAGTGGATTTGAAAATCACAAGTTCAATAACACTGAATTTTAAACTACTTTTTAAAATTCATATTTGAATAACAGAGTATTTGTCATTTTAAATCAAGAGAAATTTTGAAAAATACACCTCTTAAGGGGTAAATTTTAAAAATACACATATAGTGTAGCAATTTTAAAATATTATTAATAAACACTGGATCTTAAAGTGGATTTGAAAATCAAAATTTTAATAACACTGAATTTTAAAATTCATATTTGAATAACAGAGTATTTGTCATTTTAAATCAAGAAATTTTTTGAAAAATACATCTCTTAAAGGGTAAATTTTCAAAAATGTACTTCTAGTGTAGCAATTTTCAAAACTACACTTTTTCATAATTTTAATATAATAGTTTGGGTTCTCTAATCCTTATTTAGGGTTTAGATTTTGGGGTTTAGGGTTTAGATTTAAGGGTTTAAAAGTAGATTTTAGGGTTTGGAGTTTATATTTTAGGGTTTAGAGTTATTTTACTCAATGAAAAAATGTATTTTTGAAAATAAACACCTTAGAGGTGTAGTTTTGAAAATTGACATCTAAAAAGGTATATTTCTGAAATTTTTCCTTAAATCAAATCATTCAAAATCACCTAAAACTCCAAGTTCAATAAACCCCCTTAATATTTTAACAATTAATTTTAAATAAATATAATAAATTGTGAAATTTATTTATAAAAAATATTATGGGGTAATTTGTAATATATCTATATATAAAATGTAAATTTAGAATGTAAATTTAGTAATTAATAAAAAGTTTTTCAAAAAGAATATACTTTTTTGAAGTAAAAAATAGAGTAATATATTGGAATAAAAACCAACTTCATTTTGAAATTACTTCAATTTGGAGTCAAATATAAAAAAATATATTTATGGATGCCTTAAAAGAGCGAAAAGTGTAATGAAGTTTGAATAATCTCAAATAGTATATTTTACGAAAAAAACAAAAAATCTCAAATCGTATATATATATATATATTATCTTTTTTATGTTTGGTTTGTGTTGTTAATTAAATAAAATATAGTCATACCTCATATAACCCATGAAATTTAGACGCATGCGTTGGGCATGTTTCTAAAATCTAAAACTCCAAAAAGTCGGAAATTGTCTGAACATGACCGGAAGGATTAAGGAGAGTGAAGAGACAAAAATATCCCTATCTCCGTCCAAAATCTGAGAAATTATCAATGGTGCCACGTAAGCACCGTCCCGTTTGAAGAAGTTGTTGACTGGAAGTGTGTACTTTGCAAAATCTTAAAAAGATTTCAGTTACTTTATGAAATATAAATCCACAAGCCAAATAAGAACACGCATCATGCGCCGTCCATTACCGTATACGTATTTTCCTCATTACTAGGAAGAAACCATCGACGCTTTAATTTTCTCCCATCAAAAAAATTACAACAACATTGTTTTGGTAATGCAAAAGCAAAAGGCAACCATTATCCAATACTATAAGTTATATACATGTACCATGATTGGTAATGCAAAAGCAAAAATATCAAATAATATTAAAATCTGCGTAAAAACTAGTTAAACTGTAACATTTTACAAAATGAAAAAATTAAAAAAAATCTTTAACATCAAATATTGTAGAATAGAGAAAGTACAATTAATATAATGTTGCAATGTACAATATAATATCTTCTCACAACAAGAATAAAGACTGATATCACTGTAGAAATTGAACCAATTTCACAATGAATTATAAATCAAACTTTAAGATATTTAGTTATAAAAAATGTTTATCTTCTCACAAGTGACAACAACAACAAACAAAATTTCATCGTAAATCGTTGATAGCTACATAGAATGTGTAGCAGATTTTTTTACATCAAAGATAAAGTGGGTCGGCATCAGCCTGAAATATGTCTTAGAGTTGCGTAACTCTAATCTTAGATTAGGCATTGGTGGTCTATGACAATTTGAGGTGTGATTCAGAGTTGTGACTCTTATCAAGCGTTAACTTGTCGTGGATAAAGAATTAGACTGATATTAATTATCCATGTTATGAAATTGTTTTGCTGTTTAAGTTCTATACTTCTTTTTTTTTTTATCAAAGATATCGTTTGAGTTCCTTACACTCACAGATTTACGATTAAGTCATAATGAATGAAATCCTCTGATCATGACTAAAGTATACCACTTAACTAAGAACCCCATGCTCGAGAACTGTCAATGTCACTAATTTTATGCACGATCCAAGCCGTATACGTACATATATAGGGACGTCGTAGTCTCAAAAATATATACAAAGATATATTGAATAACCGACCCATAGCTAAAATGCTAGCTTTAAAAATATATTCAGTATTGTATGTATATGATTGTACAGTGATTATCGTTACTTTTTACTTTTTTGGATTAAATTACTATATCATATTTTGTTCGAGCCACGAATGATGGCGTGTATATATGACACAATTATTAAAATACAAGAGGACTTGACAAAACTAAATAGCAAATCAACACAAAAAGAAGGATATCGAGAGGATGGTGTGTGACTGTGTGTGTATGCCTTATGCCTCCTACATCTCAACATTATGCAAATTGCGGCTGCCCAACAACCACCCAAAAGAACTAATAATTAGTCAAATCATCAAAGTTCAATGCATGTCTTAATCTCTCTCACCCAACCCTCATATTGAAGTCATCATTTTCATTCCAAGTCTCCCATGCACTTTTTAGTCTACTAAAATTGATTATAACAAAGCTATAATTTAAAATATTAATTATGAAAATTTCATTTTGCATATCAGTTTTGATATAAGGCAGAGGTTTTTTTGAGGAGTCTAACATAGATTTGAGTCTTCGAACATTGTTTATATTATAGCTATTTTTTTTTTCGGGTGTTTGATTATGAAAAAATTGATCCGAATTAGGTATAGACTTCATATATCCGATAGACTCAGACTCGAATGGTTCTGACCTGAACCCGATCCGAACACCATAAGTTCGAGGTAGTAACTTTGGTTAAATGTTTGAAACTATGACTTTGTGCCCAAAAATAAAAATAAAAAGGGCTTTGAAATCTTATGCATTATTGTAAAAGCCCGTAAGCCCAATATCTTCAACAACGCTTCTTCCATCTCCGCCGTCTCCGTCTGACGAACCCCTAAACCCCTTTCCGAAATTTCTGTTTGTTCATCGTCGTCGCGCGTTCTTGCTCTCTCAAGCGATTTGACCAGTCGTGCTTTCGCATACTCCTTCTCATGTCTCAGGTTTGTGCTCCATCTCTAAATTTACTTCTTCTTAGAAGGAATTAGGTAATGAGATTGATATCTCTAATTGCTCCCAGCTAGATTAGTCGAGATCTAATTGGAATTTGATTGTCATGTTTAAGGCAATCGGAATCAATCATTATATAGAATTCGAAAAGTCCCAATGCCTAACCTCTCCTCACTATACATGTTTCAGAACCAAATGTATAATCGCAATCCAAATGAGAAGAAAGAACGAGTCATGGAGTCTGTTGATATTGACATGAGCTTTAGCAAGATAATGAAAGAAGTAGAGCGCTTTGGTAACACTCTCTCTCTCTCTATCTATCTCTCTCTCTCTCTCTCTCTCTTAATTTGTCTCTGCTTAATCCAAACGAAAGACAACGGTCGCACTTAAGCTGTAGAGTTTTTGAAATTTTTTTTTTTGTTGCTTTTAGCATTATGATAGAAGGGAAAGTGAGGAACTTTAGGGCTTGAATAAGTTTTCCAGAATCCTCAAATGCATTATGATGATGGTGGTGGTGATGCAAGTTTATGTTAATGTTTAAAGGTTTCTCACATATGACATGGAAGGATAGGAAAGCGTTAGAGAATAAGAAAGTCACTGAACTTGGTGGTAAGGTAAAGATTTGTTTGCACTGCGAAACCAGAGACCTTTTTTTTCTTTTTTCGGAATCATGATGAAGAAACCAGAGATCAGTGGTTGAGATTTGCTTTTGTTTTGTGATTGCTTTGCAGCCTCAGAAGAAACAGAGGCTACCGCTGAGTGTAGCGAGAGTACAGATGAAGAAACAGAAAGAAACAGAAGAGAAGATGCTGGAACATGTGAGCTTTTTAAGATTGAAATCAACCACTCTGTTTTTCTTGGACAAAGAAGAGTCTCTATCACATGTTAATTTGGGTTTTTTTGCAGAGATCGATTCTTGGCAGATTTGGAGGACAAGTCGGTGGTGTGAGTAGGAAGAAACCGGCGGAGAGGAAGCGTAAGCCAGAGGACAGAGTGCTAAAATCAACTCAAGGGAATTTCAGGAGCGGTGTTCTTGATGTTAGGCATTTGCTACATTCTGGCTCTTCAAGAACCAATGACAAGACGAGCAATTACGGTATGAACAAGAACAAAAGAGGAGGAGGAGAAGGAGGAGGAGGAGGTGGTGATCCTATAAATTATAAAATCTTATGTCATAACCACGTCGCCCGAATCCAATAGTTTTGCTGCCAAAACAATAAAAATGATAAGACTTGCATTATACTTTCGTGCGTAATACCATTTTATGATTTAGCTTAAATCTAACCACCCCGCAAAGACTCATCATCAATTGTCAACCATTTACATAAGCTGTTTGGGTCTAGTTGTTCTGATTTTCGATTCCCACACACATTACTAGCATAACAAGTGTCCAAAGCCCAGGCTTTCAAACCAAACGTTACATTGTTTAATTACAATGTACGCTCTAAGCTCATAGCGAAGCTAGAAACTGATTTATACGCTCTAAGTGCAGAATCGAAAATCACAACATATTATCATACATCGATACCTACTTTCAACCAAATCCTTACACTGAAAACTCTTAGCCGCATTACAAGCTCGAAAGTAATAAAGCCAAACACCTGAACTAAACTAACAGGCGTCAACAAGTACAGAGACTCTAACTAAATAAATATCAGCACATTATCATAAATCGACATCTGCAAGAGCTAAGAAATACAATGATTTCATTTTGCAAAATAAAGTAATGCCAACACAAAAACATCGATAAATTAATGCCAGCACAAAAAGTTAAGTTGACGCAACATTTCCCGCTAAAAGATTATGATTGGTCAACACAAGCATAAGTATTACTTAATACAACATTTAATTACACGTCAACTGCATAATAACTAAAAACGAGACTTGAAACCAAGCATAAATATTAGTTTAACCTCCGTTGAAAGTAGAACAAACCATAAACCATAATCCATATGAGCAAAACAACACAGTTCATGTCTGTCTGTCGGGAAATTAAAGAAAATTAAAACTTGCCTCTAAATGCTCTAATTGTTGCTCTTGTTCGTCCGTCTCTATTTCAACCCCTCCTTCTTAGCCATTCGAACTTGCCCCCAATTCCAATTCTGTCCCTTGTTCATGTTGGCCTTGAGATGCTAAATGTTTCATCTGCAGTGTTTTAGCACCAAAGAGTCAGTCAGCCTGCTTTCTACATTGCGAAAAGCAATTCTTCTTTCTGAGAAGTCAGATTTCCATCTATTTGTTCAAAAACTCATTAGTTAATCAAACTTGCCTTAATCTTTCGAAGGGAAGATCTCTCCTTGGCCCAATATATCTAGAAAAAAGAATAAAAATCATCATTTCCAAAAGCATGTTGTTTTTAAGAAAACTTTGTAGAGAAATCCAAGAACTTGCCTCGTATCGTTTTTTCATTTCACCATAAACTTGAGATGCTGATCGGCCACTCTCTTGCAACTTCTTTTTCAACTCCTCCCATTGTTTCTACAGAGTTTTTAGCATCAAACAGAGTTACTCTGCTTTTTATATACATTCAGAGAAATAAGATATCTCTCGATTTGTTTAAATTCACTAAAGAAAAAAACAAAGAGATATTAAAACTTGCCTTCTGCTTCAGCAAATGACAAGTCCGATTCACCTGTTTTGTAGTAACCTTCTTACGGCATAACGCAGCTTCCCCGTTCAAGAAGCTCGTTAAGTCCTACATTATTCGACAAGCACTTGTTTCTAAGAAAAATTTCATTTTTTTGTTTCCGTCAGTAGACAAATTATGGAATATTAAAACTTGCCTCCAATTCTTTCTCCAGCGAGTCTTGCGAAAGAGTATCCAGATAGGCAGAATTAGCTCTACGTCCAAATTTCTGTTTGACAAATAGTAACATGGGGTGGTCAAATAAAATATAGCAAAGGCAAATATATATACAGCAACAAGATGACAAATGGATTATTAGATGATAAAAGCAGAGAGGAGGCAAAGGACGCTTACAATGACTTCATGGTCCAAACACTGTAGATGAGTTGTGAATGCTTCAAGGCTTCGCCAAGCAGAGTGGCATAGTGTGCAAGTAAAAGGCATTAATGAGTTACTGCGCTTTTCGTCCTTGAGAATCTGTCTTTTTGCCTCCAGTTTACCATCTGAACACATTGCTTCTGTAGAAAAAAATGTCAGAAACAAAAGCAAAGCTTTGGTGGTAAATACAGCACTGTGTGTGTGTGAGAGAGAGAGAGAGAGAGAGAGAGAGAGACACCATTCAGTAAGCTTTCCCAGCGCCACTCTGCAGAAGTGACCAGTTCTGGATCTTTTTCAGGCAGAGAAGGTCCATATGCCAGAAGCATGTTGTATTGTTTCGGTAAAGTGCCAAGACGGCCTGAGAAGAATTCCAATACAGAGGAGCTGGATATGAACATAATTGTAGCCGGAGCTGGATTCATAAGTCGCCAATGCAACAACTCCGCACAAGTGCTCTTGCAACCTGTTTCATTCAAGGAAAGCGACTCAACAGCAGCATTTAAGGAAATTGATATACAGCCAGCTGAATCTAGAAAACCCTAATTTAAGTAAAACCCTAGCTTGTGATACAATCTTTTGAAAGAAAGAGATGACAAGTTATACCAAGTCCGCCGTATTTAACAGTGATTCCAGTGGAAGAGATGGCTCGCATGACGTCTTCAGAGGTGCGTTTTAGTTTGCCAACGGACGTGATGGTGATGGGACCACGGTACCCTAATTTCTCCAACGCCAAGTGTATACTCGGACTGACCAGACTAGGATCGTATCCAGCCGGAACAGGGGAGCTGTCTATGTCCCACCACACCGACGTCTGAGAAGTCACGTAACTCCCCGTCGCCGCCTTGTTCTCCATTATAAGCCTTAAAAAATATATATATATATTTAAAAAAACGGGAAGATAAACCCAGAACGGAAATCTCAATAGAAGAGGGATAGGTAGAGGGATTGAGCACGGGTTAAATCACGGACCTCTGACTGTGTATATATCGAATCCTGAAACGCCAGGAAATAGAGATTGAGCAGGACGGCTATCAGCGGACGGAGGAGATACGAGAGCTGTCAATCCCTCTACCTATCCCTGTCAATATGGACATGGACCTAAATGGACACAAATAATATGGACATAAACAAATGGACAGTTGTTAACAAACGGATGGCGACGGCGAAGCCCTCTAAATGGCAGCAATCAAGAAAGAGTGGTGGCAATCACGATGGCGATCGATCGCTGACGACAAAAAGATTTCAGAAGATTGGTTATTATGGTTTCAAATCGGTTTTACTATACGGTTTTGGAAAGGAAGAGCTTCGGCTCATGGTTTTCTCTATTACGGTTTCGAATCGGTGGAGTTACGTCTGTCAAATCTTGGCCATGATCGGATCCGGGAGGAACAATCGATCAATTCATTCCAGCTCGGGATCACCAAACGAGAGGAGAAATAAGTTTTATTGTTTTTTGCTGGTTTTTCTTAGCTTGATAAATGGAGAATGGGGGGGCTACGGTATCTGATTCATGAAGATCTTAGTCGACCGAATCAGATTATGGTCTCTCAATATTTTGGATCGGCCAACGACTATGACTGGGATGATCTCCTTACCATAGTTTTGGTGCCTTTTGTTCAGATTGATCTTATTGGCTTTGATTTGGTAGTACAGAACGCTGCCTTTGTTTTTAGGAATTTGATGGGGTTTCCTTTGGTTTTCAGGGGATCTCACGATTGGGTCTTACTAGGTGAATTTCAAAANGGGGGCTACGGTATATCTGATTCATGAAGATCTTAGTCGACCGAATCAGATTATGGTCTCTCAATATTTTGGATCGGCCAACGACTATGAGTGGGATGATCTCCTTACCATAGTTTTGGTGCCTTTTGTTCAGATTGATCTCATTGGCTTTGATTTGGTCGTACAGAACGCTGCCTTTGTTTTTAGGAATTTGATGGGGTTTGCTTTGGTTTTCAGGGGATCTCACGATTGGGTCTTACTAGGTGAATTTCAAAAGGAAAATTATGGCCTACAATATTGGGAACTAGGATTACAATTATACGATCATCAACTTTACATGGCTTGTAATTTGCTTTTCATTCAGTTTGATGATTTCACATTTGTTTTTGTTTTGGGAGAGAGGAATCTATATTCTCATTATCAAATATGCCAGTTTAACAATGATACACGGTTAAGAGGATTTGGGAAAGATTGTGATGACATCAGCTTGCAGGGAAATCAAATGCATTACGAGTGGGAGGATATTAGGCTTTATTGGAAGGAATATGGAGATATTAAAGGTTGGGTTTTACTCATGATGTCGGTAGCTCCGATGATTGACTGGTCTGGTCTTAAAGGTGTTGATTCTGTTTTCATATGCGGTGATTGTCTTGAGTTCCGATCGGTTATAAGAGACGGTTTTGAAAAGAAAAGTTATCGGTTTGAGATTATACAACTACAAGGGAGGAGTTATGACGAGCGGTATGGTGCTTTAAAAACACAGATTTCACGGAACCATAGTCCCATGATGTTTATATGGAAAAGGTCTAAGGTGATTGGTTCTGAAGAAAACGGGTTGAAGGATTATTATGGTTTTACAAAGGGGAGTATGGATACAATTTGGTCCCGATCTCTTATAACGAAAGAGAGACTCGAGTCATCGTTTTGGAATTTTTTTAAATATGTTTCAGTGGGACACATAATCGAAGAAAGGTACTTTTTTGTTCTCAACTTGGTTGCAGACAAGGAGCTCGGAAAAAGCTGTTTGATTGGTTTTGGAGGAAGCTCAATGACGAGGCTCGTTGAAGCAGTAAAAACTCTACGGAAAAACAGGGTATGCAAAGTGGGCAAAGGTTGGAGGATCATCGGAGGGAGTACATCAAAGAAAAAAGAAAAACAATTTAAGAATGAGAGTCCTTAGTTGGAATTGTCAGGGATTNCAAAGAGAGACTCGAGTCATCGTTTTGGAATTTTTTTATCTATGTTTCAGTGGGACACATAATCGAAGAAAGGAACTTTATTGTTCTCAACTTGGTTGCAGACAAGGAACTCGGAAAAAGCTGTTTGATTGGTTTTGGAGGACGCTCAATGACGAGGCTCGTTGAAGCAGTAAAAACTCTACCGGAAAAACAGGGTATGCAAAGTGGGCAAAGGATGGAGGATCATCGGAGGGAGTCCATAAAAGAAAAACAATTTAAGAATGAGAGTCCTTAGTTGGAATTGTCAGGGATTGGGTAATCAATTTACAATAAGCCATCTTCGAGAAATCTGGGGGAAATTTAAACCTGAATTTCTATTTCTTTCTGAGACAAAACAATGTTTTAGTTTTNGTTTCTATTTCTCTCTGAGACAAAATAATGTTTTAGTTTTGTTCAACAATTTCAATTCCATTTTGGTTATGATTCTTTNATTTCTATTTCTTTCTGAGACAAAACAATGTTTTAGTTTTGTTCAACAATTTCAATTCCATTTTGGTTATGATTCTTTATTTACAGTTGATCCATGTGGCTCAAGCGGTGGTTTGGCATTATTCTATAATAAGACCATCGATATTAAGATTTTATCTTCAAATAAAAGGTTAATTGATGTTGATGCAAGATATGAAGGCAAAGTAATTTTTTTATCATTTGTGTATGGTGATCCAAGACCTAAATTTCGAGATTATTTTTGGGAAAAACTTACGAGGATTGGAATATCAAGAGCGGATCCATGGTTTCTAATAGGAGATTTCAATGAAATTACAGGAAATCATGA
>OVBJ01002630.1:0-16484 GCA_900406535.1 Noccaea bulbosa
TAATACGGTAGACTTCTTCAATAGACTTCACACGATATTTTTTGGATTATATCATAATTTGTGTTACCGGATTTAAATTGATCAATTTATATGCAAATTTATTTTTCATGGATAGTATTTATGTTTGTTAAAATTATGTGTAAATATCTAGATCAAAATATTTTTAATATATTTTAAACTTTAAATTTAAGATTTTCCTATATATTAGACTTCTNTATTTTTATGCAATTTTATTTTCTTAGGATGCCAAATGTTCTAATCTTATCTATGTAGAATTTTTTCCCAATCAAACAATTTCCTATAATTTTCTAAATTAAATTTGAGTTGTGAATACGAATTAGACTTCATGATGAAGTCTAATACGTCGTAGACTTCATAAATAGACTTTATAAAGGGTAAAACAGACATTGAGGCAACCGTTTTTTGTTTGTTCATAAGGGCTTGGTTTGTAATTGTACATGCCCAGAAGACTAGTTTTGCTCACAATTCAATATAGGGTCTACTTTTGCATTTCAAATCAAATTGTGCACTAGTTTTGGCAATTCCCCCTTATTTTTATGTCATTTTGTGAAAATATTGTCATGATTCAACTTTTTTAATGGTATAATATAAGCGAATTTCTTCAATATACATGGTTGACCAATTTTTTTTTTATTTTTAATTGAATGGAAAATTAATTATAACTCAAAAAGTCATTTGTTACATCAAATGCATCTTAGAGTAGAGGAATTTGAAAATTAAAAATAGAGAATTTGAAAAGCTTTGGTCTAGCGTCAACCTCCAAACGAGGCTTGGAGTGCTCCCTCATGTTTTGTGTCCCCTAATGACTTGATCGATGAAAGACGATTCCGAATCAATTTGTCGATGATCTGGATAAGTTGAGCTGAGGAGACTGGTTGCTCTCCATGACGTCACAAATTTCTCTCCCTCCATAGGCAATGTATTGCAGCTGGAAAGACATATCGGACAAGGAAGAGGGTAATCCGCGGCTAGTAATTCCGTTGGAGAAGACCACTAGTCAAAGCATATCAAACCATTGCAGAGAAGCTACAAGTGAAGAACAAGTGGTTTCGGGTTTCCAAAGGATGCCGGCACAACACACATGATGAGTTGACGTCGTTGGCATTCCAGGAAAGCATTCTATCTCCCGTGGCTAGATGGTTCTGTGTCGCTAGCCAAGCAAGGAAAGAGAACTTAGGCATTGAGTGAGTAAACCATACTCCTTTGTGCCAATCCAGAGTAGGCCCTGCTTATCTTAGTTGAAGCCACGCTTTCTTGGAGCTGAAGCAAGGCTTATATGTGTCAGTTGACTCTTTCCAGAGAGAGATATCCTCTGTTTCCGGTCTGAGACGATCATATATGGTAAGAGCAAAGCGTGTTTTGGATCGCTTGTAAGTGTTCTGTTCAATGTCTTCTCCCTCTAAGTCCTATAAGAGCGTCAGCCACAGTCTTATGGGAAGAGATACCGAAGACTATAAATCCGCGAGGTCCCAGCGACCAGTTATCGTACCAAAAGGATGCTCGGCTGTCATTGTGAATCTCCAACTTATATAACAGCTGGCCATTGCTCTGTACTTTAACAACTTCCTCTAAACCCATGACCCCAAGTTTGCTTTCTCCTTAAATGCCCAAAAATACTCTTCCTTGAGTAAAAACGTTTTGACCCAATTAACCCAAAGAGAGGTATGTGAGTAAGCAACTCTCCACAGCATCTTAAGGCAGAAAACTGTGTTCACCTCTTTAATAGGGAGTAATCATTTAATAGGGGGTTTGAAATTCAATCAATTTTTTTTTCAAATAAATTAGACTATCAATTGTTGAGATTAACCAATTAATCGTTGAACTTCGTTTTTTTACATAAAAAGAAAAAATAACCAACCGTTGAACTCTGATGTTTGTATTAAAAACTTATCATGTGCTATAACCGAAAGATTGTTGCTGGTACGTTGCGATCGAACCTGGTTTTTCGAAAAAAATAACAAATGATTATTAGTGTTTATGCGATTTCAAAAATTAAGGTGAGATTGTTCAAACTTTTGCATTAAAGACTTCAAGTGTCCCATCACTTTGCACAATAAATTAGTACATACAAATAAATATGCAAGATTCTCAAATCTTACTTTGTCAAACTAATAAAAGGAGAGATTTTCCAAAGTTTCCATAATACATGATTTTCATCTTATTAATTAATGATATGGAAAGCAGACAAATTAGCCTCCATTCAAATTTGTCATGTTGATAAGGAAAGCTAACCAATACGTCCCAAATTTAGATAGAAAGAAAATAAAGTATCTAAGAATTCATTTCCACAGCAAAAAGAAAAAAAAAGAATATAGAAGATCCCCACATAGCTATACCTATTCAAAAGGTAATTAATAAAAGGTAATTAATATCAAATAAATACCTATTTAAAAATTTAAGTTTCTTAGCCAATTCATAAAAAGCGCAGAAACAGAAGGAGCAAAGTGCAATATTTGACTAGCTTTGAATGAGAGAGACGAAATATAGGAAAAAAGTACAAAAAATAAAATAAAAATTAATTTTAATCATTAAACGAAAGTAGAACCCTCCAAAACTAAACACTCTCTTCCGCTTTGCGTCTTGTCTGCAAAAAAACTCGGAGACGCAAAGGAAGTGGCGAACGTTTCGTAAACCTCGCAACTTCGCCGCCTCTCGGATTTTTTTCCGCCGTTTTTTTTGACTCGATTGCGACTCGACTCGGTGATCGAATCGTTCCCTTTGAACTTCTCGGTTCTTTGATCGAGAGAACGAGCCTGATCGCGGGGTTCGAATAAACGGGATTAAGCGATTAATTTTGAAAAAAAACAACCGAAACCGTCCCTTTGCGTTGGAGATTGAGAAATTCAGGGATTTCCGTGGATACTCTGAATTTTGATGTGCTTGAGAGGTTTTTTTGGGGGCAATGTTGGATTTTCGAGACGGTTTGTGGCGGCAGAGTTAGTGTGTGTGGTTTAGGAAGTAGTATTAGGGCTTGAAATTGGGAATTTTGTATGTTTAGGGTTTTGTAGTTTTTAAGGATGGGAGAAAGTTCTGAACTTGAAGAAGGGGAGATGGATTGTTCTACTGGTGAAGGCGTTGTTGATCTTGACGTTGATCTCTCCTACATTGTGAGCCTCTTGTTTGCAAAATTTTCATCTCAATATGTTCTCTGTGTGTGATTGTGTGTATACATGTGAGAAGCTAATTACAATGTTGGATTTGTTAACTTGAAAGTTTGAAGGTCTTTTGGATAATGATGTTTATAGTTTCTGCTTACTGGTTAAATTGGTAGTTACTGAAGTAGTCAAGGCTGTAGTGGAAGAGTGAAGATCATAGCAATGTGTTTGTAAGGCCAATGACGATGAAGTTGTTTTGCATCTTAGACTTAGTTCACTTAGATATAGCTTTTATAAGAAAAGTCAAATGCTATGTATCTTGCTTGTTTGACTGACTTTTTGAGGTTCCAGATAAAAGAACTATTCCACTTTTGTAGCATGTGAAATCTCACTTGTCTGCATTTTCCATAGTATGTTTATAAGTATGGGCGAGCATTTCTTCTCTGTTCTTGTGTCTTCGTTTGCTGGAGTCTTCTCTTCCGTTGAATATATAACCTTTGGAATGCTGCCTCTTGATTTTATTGTATATATAGCTCTGCATTGTTGAAATCAAGTTTTGTTGCTTTGTTGCTCTGTGTATTGAAGGACAAGAAGGTGCAGAATGTACTTGGCCACTTGCAAAAAGATTTTGGAGTGGGATCTCCGGGCATGTTTGGTAAGTAGTATTGACAATGGTATTAGTGAGAAAGTATTCTGAGAGAGGAAATGATATTGGTAGAATGATATGATTTGGCCAGGTCCAGAAATATATCACTATGGATCATTTTTGCCCACTTACAAACGTTTGCCGGCGGTACCATCATGTCAAAGGAGTTCCCTAGGGAATCATGCCGTACAAAGATTTGCAAACAATGTACCCGGGAAGGTATGAGAAATACAACTTCCTACCCCGTTTTTGTGTTTCCATTATGGATTCTTGTGAGGTTTGAAGGAATCTGGACCTTTTGGTGGATCAGTGCTTGTTCTGATTGCTTCCTTAGTATCATAAACAGTTGAAACATGAGCAGCGGTACCAATAAATTATTGTTTTCGCAGAATGTGGTTCAGAAGTTTCAGTCCATGCCTGCTACACCTTGTAACTTAGTAAGCAACCAGGGTCCTCAGAGCTATCAAACTTCAGGATCCCTTTTGGCTCAAGCTCCTGTAAAGGTTCCCATAATGAAAGCAAATGCAAGTATACCAGGCAATGGTTTGTCTGAACATAAGCCGATCAGGGTTCGGATCAAAATGGGCTCTGAAATCTTGTCTCGGAAGGTCACAGTGGTTTGCAATGATCTTGGTCTCACTGATTCTCCAAATTCAACATCCCGAACCAGCCATGATGATGGTAGTCGAATGCTACCTCGTACATCCCTGGAGAAAACAAGTGAATCTCCTTCCTGCATACTGCGGGTATATCACATTTCACATTGCTTTGTTGAATTTTCCTTTTTGTGGTTCGACTTTGATACCAACTTACTGTTAACTTCATGAAACAGGAAATGACTGCCGTTCTTGTCCCAGAGGATCTACTGATGTCGCCTCTTCCTGATAGTCTGCTTCTTGTGACGGATAAGGAGAAGCAATATACTTTGGATGTTTTAAGTTGTGGGGAAACTCCAAGTGGAAGGAGAAGGAAAGCGGTAGACTGCTTTGATGCTACCACTCGGAATGAGACTTCATCAGTTGGTGTGATGAAGAAGCAGAGAGTTTTTTCCACCGGACAGCTTCCCAGCGAGAACTTAACTTGTGGTTTAGGTGGGAAAAGTTCTACTGATGGATTTACAAAGAAAAGTTACTTGCATAAAGGTATAAAAAAGGATGGAGAAAGTGGTCCAACTGTGGCATCTGCCAAATCAAGCAAAACGAAGGTTGTTGGGAAACATGCTGAGAAGGAGAAAAAGACTTATCCAACAAAACTGAAACAGAACAGTAGCAGTAACGACTTTGGTGATAAAATGTTACCAAAGATGCCTTTCAAGGATGCTACATATATCGGTCAAAATAGCATGGACACTGGGCTTGAGATTGCTGTTGCACCTTCTTCCACTAGTCTTGATCTTGATAATTGGGCCCTGTGTGATAGTTGTGAGACATGGCGGCTACTGCCCTTTGGCATGAAACCTGAGCAGCTGCCAGAAAAGTGGTTGTGTAGCATGCAAACCTGGCTGTAAGTATCTAATGTATTCTACATCACCCATTCACTTTCTAGTATAGTTTGTATCTTCTGCTCCTTTCTTGTTTCAAATACTAGTCGTTGCTATCAGGGTTAGCTTGAATCAAGTTTCCTAGTTCTATAATATGGCTGGGTCGAGCTTTAAAGATATGAAATTGCATTGATAACTTTTCTACTTACTTTCTGGATTTGGTCTTTCAAGCTTTTGCAGTATCTTCAGGTTATCATATTATTATATCGACTTATCATCCTTCCTGAAATTCTCTTGTAGGCCTGAGATGAATCACTGTGGCGTCAGCGAGGAAGATACGACAAACGCTATCAAATCCTTTCATTGTGGTACTGAGGCTCACGGTCCTGAGACTCATGTGAAATTTCTCTCTGATGCTAGTAATGCTGAGAAAAGTTATAAACCTTTACCTTCTGGTTCATTTCCTAATCCAATTGAAAAGAAGTCTACCGTGAAAGACTTATCAAGAAATGGCCTGGTTGATGCTGCAAAGCCTATGAGAAAAAACCCACATATGCTTAAAATAAAAAACATAAAGCCACCGCTAGAGTCACCTAATGCTAGTCAGATATCCACAGACCTTGGTGTGCCACAAGATTTTGATCAGAAAAAGATTGACCAGAAAGCGAAGTGGCGATCAGCAGGTCAGTCCTGCCTTCTAACAACTAGTGTACGCTTTTAACGCACTTTGGCTTCTTTCTTTATAAAAAAAAAACTTGTTATTATTGTGTAGGTACTGGTAGTCCGATTATGATCAAGAAGAAAACGGAGGGTGAAAATCAAGCAAGTGAAGGTTCCAAGCAAATCAAGACTGGCGATGGAAACAAACTCTTCAGAGATATAAAAGCAGAAGAAATACATTGGATACAAGATCTGGATTGGACTCCAGCAGACAGAAAAATAAAGCGTCATGACAATGGATTTTGCACTTCTGATGTAGAGCGAGACACAAAGAAAAGATTACTCACATCTAGAAAGAAACCTGACCACAAACCTCAGCTGGCAAATGCTAGTGGCTCCTTGTGTTCGAAGGGAAAAAAAATAAGGTTGGCGTGTAACAATGGCAACAATTCAAAACTGTCTGCAGATGGTGAGGAAAAACTGCCCTCTATGGGAAAGGTTATAACAACTAAAATTTCAGTCCAGGAATTTAAAGCAGACCAAAGAAATGAATTGTTTCAGTCTGATGGCTATCGAGAAGACCAGAGTGCTGATGCCTCATGCAGATTCTTCTCTGGTGGAAGTGGGCAAGTTTCTGGGGTAGAAACATCAAGCTCTTCAAAGGTGTTGGGATCACATAAAAGTGTAAGAAGATATGTGGAAGAAGCAAAAGCATCCCCTGTGGAATCAGTTTCCTCTTCCCCTGCAAGGTCTTCATTCCCGAAAAATCTTGCATTAGCTGGAGTGCGCATCTCTCGACAAAACCATGGTGATGCTGGGACTAGAATACCCCTATCTCAGGAAGCTGAATGTGAGTTTTTGTCGACAACTCATCCTAGAAACAGGAACCAGCCAAAACCAGAAATATGCAAACAGAACTCAAAGTTTGGTGATTTGCATTGCACAAGTATGAAAACAGACCTCGAAAATAGAGCTGGGATAGAGAATTTCAGTTCCATTAGTCATGAGACTATGGATCGATCCTCCCAGGGTGCACATGTGATACTTCAAGAGGCTGAAAAGCTGAAAACGTATGCTGAATGTTTGAAGGTCAGATTTCTATCCTAATTCTAATGTAGTCTGAAGCTCCAAGGTTCATCTGCTATAAATAAACGAACAAAAAAAAATAATGGAAAAGTAATATGAATCACTGCTGTCTTTCTTTAGCTTTGTGTTGGCTATTAATTTGGATGTCTTTCTACTTATGAACTCAGAAAGCTAAATTTGATTACAAGGAGGCCAACTTTATAGCGGCTCTAAAGTATCTCCTTGGAGCTTCACTTCTAGAAATGGACAATACTGAGAAAGTGGAAGGGGAGAAGATGCGCCATGTTGAAGCTTACCATACTGCTGCAAAACTTTCAGAGTTAGTGAATGCTTGTGCTTTCTTACAGTGTCTTAGGGTGTTGGTGTTTGACAGAATGCTGGTGATTCTCTTATGAATTTTGTGGTCATTGAAGACTCTGCTTGTTTGTCACAGAAGCTGTGCCAGTCAATATGAAATGAGCCAAGAAATGGCTGCAGCTGCTTTGGCCTATAAATGCATGGAAGTGGCTTGCATGAGGGTAGCGTATGACAAAAGTCTAGGTCAGCAGAGTGGAGAATGGAATGAATTGCAAATTTTTTTACAGATGACTCCTCCAGGTAATATCAGATTTTACATCTATGCTCATATCAGTGAGTGAATGTTTTTTTTTCCCCGAGTGTTTTCTTTTCAATGGCAATGATGTCAGAATTGTAGTAGTTTTCATTGTTCGTGATAGGAAAACTTATTCACTTCTGTATGTTTCAGTAAAGTCATATTTGTTCGTTTAATTGTTTCCCCAGGTGAATCACCGTCATCATCTGCATCTGATGTCGATAGCTTTAATCATCAAGGGGTGACTGATAAGTCTGCTAAAACTAAAAGAGGTCTTTCCCATGTTGCTAGAAACCTTCTCCCTGTTGCGCAAAGCCAGCCATATATTAAGCCGCTACTGGACTTTGTAAGTTATCCCATATTCATCATTTTTTTTTGCATGATACCTGTGAAGTATTTGAAAAATTGAGTTTCGAAATGGTCAACTTTTCCAGGCCTTTAAGTTGGTTGTGGAAAATCAAATAGAACAGAGAATACTATCCCTGTATATGCATCGCCTATACACCTTTGATGCAACACATAACCCAAGCAATTTTTTTTTTTTTTTTAACATGGATAATCTATATTTTCCTAAATATCTTCAATTGAGCAAAGTTCTATAGTTCGATATGGGAGCACCTAGAGAGACTGATTCGTGTGTGGACAACTAAGATTATTCATGTCGTCGTTAACTTTCTTCCTGTGCCAAATAAAGCTGATAAGTTATTTTGATCTAATACAGACAGAGACCATGAATCTAGCAATGGAAGCCTCAGCAAAATCCCAAAATGCTTTTAGAGCAATAGCTGTCACCTCAGAAGAAAGTCAGGATGAAGAGCTTGTCTCTGCTATCAAGAAAGTTGTCGATTTTAGTTTCCATGACGTGGAAGCGCTTGTACGGATGATTCAGCTTGCCATGAAAGTTCTTAGTTGACCAAGATCCCGTGGGCCAAAGTGTTGACTCTATTTTGTACATAGTCTCTGGTCCTTTCAAAAGAATAGAATAGTGTGTTTCGCGCAGAGAAAAAATCCAGAAGCTGTGGATCTAGATTTCCTTTGGTTTCATGAACATCCATAGAAATAGTCTTATTAATTAGCAGATTTTGGTAATGCCTAGCTTTCAAAGCTGATTAACCTTGAATAGATTAGGAAAGGAAGACTTGGATACAGGACACTAGATAAGGACATAAGGTCTAAGTCTGCAGTAACTCTCTCAGCGTCCTGTTTCTGGTCTTGCTTCTTTTTGCTCTCCGGGTATCTAAGATTAACCAAAGAATGTTTTTTTTTATAGAAGAGTAGCAGGATTCTTAGATTTACTCATCTAAACAATTGGCTAGTGATAAGAGTTGTGACAAGACACTGCTCTTCTCTGCCTTCTGATCCTGTTTCATTTGGTGTTCAAACTATTAATTGGAATGGAATACAAATTTTTTTTTTGCGGTGTTTTATCGAGATCATGTGCAGCATAACCAGCTTCTCTCAGGTATGTAATCATATTCATCTGTTTTGTCATCTTGCAAAGAGTAGCTTTTTCACCGAGCAAATGATCGGCATAGTGATTCCTTTTATACACATATAGTAAGATCATCATGCTGCACAACTTCTTTGGTTTCTAAACTTAGTTCTATCTGTATCTGTACTTAGTTCTTTCTTCGGCTGCATATGTCCCAAGCAAGATGCTAGTAGCCTAATATGATGCTCCTCTGCATTTACATTCCTTGTTAAGAATGTTTGGATGTTCTCTTCTCGGTTTCACCATTCCTAGACCCTGCATTTCAGTAGATAGTATAAACATTTCGTCTGGCCTTTCGGTGTAAACAGGTTTATCTTCAGTTTTTGCTGTGTTCTTTGTTTACTCCTGGCTCAGTCCAGGCGAAATCGGAATGGCTTCACTTTTTTTACCGTATGAGAATTGTAAATGGTCAACCAGTCAAGTCTATTTGTTTCTAATTTTCTATTGATAGAGCATCATAGTTGTATTCAATCCGTAACTACCTCAATTCCATAGTTATAAATCTTACTTCCTTTGAATATGTAAGCTATTTTACTAATGATAAATTACAAGTGATCTTCTTTAAACCACTTTTTGCATCAATGTTTTACTCTTGAATGTGAAACTATGATCAGAACAAAAACAAATAACAATTTTGAATGGTAAAAGATGATGATTCACCAGAAATCACGACAAGTGCAAGATCCATCCTTGAAACAATGGAACCTATTCACGTCCCTAACAACAATCTCTCTCTCCACAATCTCACTGATCAGCTTGAAAGCTTGGTGACAATCTCTACACATCCTCAAGTTGTTCATAATCCGAATCGTTGATCCTTCAGGCAAACGAATCAATCCAAAGGCTAAAGCCAATCTCTCACAATGCAAACTCACCATTTCCTCTTTAGCTTCTTCATCAACATCAATAAAAACAGACGAATTTGTTGTGATCACATTACTACTACTACTTCCTCTGTGTCCTCTTTCCTTCATTCTCGTCTCTAAATCCTTCATAACCCTCTCAATCTCACCGCTCTCATCACACGACAACAAATCACCAGCATGGAAAACATAAACCGAATCCTTAATCTCAATCCAGCTACAAGCTCGTTCTTTCGCATTTCCACCACGCTTCATCTCTACTCGAAGAGACTCTGAATCTTCCCATCCTCCAGCTACAGCGTAAGCATTGGACAACGCAACGTACGCGCTTGTCACTTGCTGATTCGATTGTATCAACCGCTTGCTCGCTTCACAGACAATATCAACTCTTCCATGCAACCTCCCAGCTGAAAGAAGAGCTCCCCACAATAACGCACCTTGCTCTGCACCAGCTTCTATCGTCTTGGCCAAGTCATAAGCTTCATCAACACGACCAAATCTTCCAAGCATATCAACAACACAAGTGTAATGCCTCGCATCAGGACTCACACCGTGCTTCTCAGCCATCGAATTCAAGTATCCTAACCCTTCATTGACCAGACCCGAATGACCACAAGCGTGTAACACGCCGAGTAACGTTACATAGTTAGGCTTAATCCTCTTTGCAACCATTTCATCGAATAGTCTAAGCGCTGCTTCTCCAAGTCCATGCTTTGCCTTTGCCATGATCATAGATGTGTACGATATAACAGAGTGACAGCGAATTCTCAAGAAGATTTTCTCCGCACAGCTTAGAGACCCGCATTTCGCATACATATCAAGAAGCGAAGTAGCAACCACAGTGTTCGACTCGTAACCACGTCGAGTAACTACACAGTGAGCAACTTTACCCCATTGTAGCCTACCTAAACCAGAGCAGGCACTAATTACACTAGCCAGCATAAACTGATTCGGTTTATCCGATGTAGCAGCGTTGAATGATCTAAACAAGTCAACAGCTTCGTGGCCACGAGCGTTCTGCGCATAAGCAGTGATCATCGAGGTCCAAGAAACAACATTTCTTCCATAAGCAAGCATCGAGTCGAAAACCCGTCTAGCTGTTTCCACATCGTTGCATTTCCCATACATATCAAGAAGAGAGGAGCTCACCACAGTATTGCTTCTGAGACCGGAGATCTCGAGACGGGCATGGATGTTTTTCCCGATTCTTGATTCAGCCAAAGCCGAACAGGATTTGAAGACACTTGCAAATGTGAACTCATTAGGAGACACGGATCTGTCTTCGTTCATTTCCTGAAACATGCAAAGAGCGGTTTTGGGTTGACCCGTCTCGTTGTACCCAGAGATAACCGAAGTCCAGGAAACGACATTTGGTTCACGCATTTCGTCGAACACTTTGCGTGCTGTGTTGATTTCTCTGAGCTTGACATAGCTGTTTATGAGTTTATTCACTGTGAAAGTGTCACTCGAGAACCCACGTTTCAGAACTGCAGTATGTAATAAATCTGTGTGAAAGAGGTCGGTAAATTCTGAAAGCTTCTGGACCAAGAAAGCTTTGGTTTTGATATGAAAGAAATCGTTTGGGGAAGTCGCGGGGGCAAAACGGACATTCTGGAGAAACCGTTGATTCATTGATCTACGCTCTCATACTCATGGCATGCGCTGTAATTTTATAGTGTAGTCTTTTTTTTTTTGGCGCGAAATGGTATATAGTTTTAGCTTGGTAAGATGGTTTTTTTCTTTCTTTGAAACGTCAAATGGTTTGGTAAAATGTTGGCTCTTGATTCTATAGTACATTAGTACTAAACCAGTTTCATATTTTTCACCAATTTATAAGAGGAAGAAATAGCTAATTATAAATTAAGCTCCGAAAGGCAAAGCGTCTAAGCAATATTCTTTGAAATTAGGAACTCCGACAGAGAGTCGTCTTCACCCTTTTATCTCAATGAATGAGCCTATCAACTTTCAAAATTATGATGCAGTAGAGACCGAACTTATGGAGTGAAAACAATAGTATCTAGGAAGGATGGTTATGAAAATTAAGTGTCGTATGTAAATATAATTATTCTCACAGTCCATAAAAAAACTCAAAACTCTTTTTGTTTTTGAATAAGTTGTGTTTTCTTTGACAAAAAAATAAAATAAAAAGTGATGTTTAAGGTTTTTGCATACAGACTAAGAAGTCATTTAAGTTTGGAGTGAAGATTTCTTACCCTAATAGACTTGGTTACTGTGTGGGTTTTAGCTTGACCATAAGGACCGTCATCTCCTTACAATACCGGCACATCTTTGCTTTGTAAAGTTTAGGCTTTTGATCTGATGAGAGAACATCCGTCGCCCAAAATGTTATAAAATATAGAAAACCCTTAACATTATTGAGCCGAAGTCACACTTGCCGAAGTCTATTGTGACGAAAGTCACCCTTGCCGAAGGTCACACTTGGTCAACTCAACCAAGTCTCACTAGCACTTCAGCAGGAAGGAAGCATCACGTGTATGGTTACCTATATGACCGTTGAAGAGAGGTCACTTTCACACGAAGTCCACGCCTTGATCCAAGATAGCATCTTCTTTACATATTCTGTTTGTATCTATTCTAGGGTTTTCATTGTCTCTCTATATATAGGCCTAATATAACATTGTTGTATACTTAAGGAAATATATTTCCCTCTTCACATATACTCTCTCATTCGCATTCTCAATATATTTCCCTCTTCGCATATACTCTCTCATTCGCATTCTCTCTCATGTTCTTCATTATTCTTTGCCGAGATACTTCTTTGAATCCTCTTGGATTCCTTTTGTTATTCATAAAACCTACAAACATTACTAATATTTGCACTCACATATTTGAAAGACTCAAGTTTTTTGTCGTGCGAAAAAACCAAAAGAAATCAATTCAAATTTGTATGTTGGATACTTGAATGGCTTTCCTCCACAAATAAAAGTGTTTCCGTAAATGAGACCACCTAAACGTGTGGAACGTCGAACACAAAGTAGTCGTCAATTAGACCACGGCCAGGTGCTACTTTAAGAAAACCTCTATGCCCTATGTTTCTCCCATTAGAATCCTGGAATTTGAAGAAACGCGATGAACGATTATACCCATAAGCAACCAGTAGCATCGCGTGGCTGAAATTATGAAGCATCTCAACATCGGTCTGCGGGTCATAAATCCCATCGCGAGTAGTGAAGTAGCTCTCATATACATGGACAATACATGGAATCAGACACTTATTCAAATCCAACCTTAGCAGCCTCTCATAATCATCAATGCCATGGTGATGGCTGTCACACCGTGTCATTCCATTAATCTTAAACCTAATTGATGGCTGAAAAATGTAATTAAACAAAAATGTGATTAAACAATGTAAAATAATGTAGTTCACAAAAAAAAAGATAAGATCAAGAAAGATATACCTCTTCTTCAGGATCGTAAGCCATTAACTCATCAAAGTTGTAGTTTAGGGGGTTGACACTCTCGAGAACCAGACCCAATTGTTGTAGAATCGCTGCAATACCTTCATAATCTGCAACCCCTTCAAGCTGTGGAGGAAAGCCATTCAAGTATCGCAAACAAAAGAAATAAAGACAAAGTTGGATGAGCTATTTGATAACTTTGTATGTTACATTGTTACCAAATCAATAAATAAATTCAAATTTGAAGGTTTACTTACATGACTATAATTTTCTTGACCACAACCAAAAGAAACTCACATTAGTTGTTGCATAAGTTATAAGTATAAGTAAACAGTTATGGCTCAATACCATCGCTTATGTCTTCTATGTGCATTTTTAGTGCTTTGTTCTCTAACCACATTTTATGTTGCATTATGTAGAAGTATTTTGTTGTCAGCAACTATAGTATCTATTGACTTTGTATTCCACATGATTTCTCATATGTTGAACAACAATGCTAATTTTAAATTTAACACCTAATCAACAACATAAAACTCGGGAAATTTGGATTGGAAGATAGTAACACTCTTGGAAACTTTGTTGCGGAACATAATATCTTCGAGGAAGGCGAATGTTCTTACACACGTACCAAACAAATGTATGTACATGAAAATGTAGATTTAATGCTTTATGAATCTTATTTTAATATTGTTGGTATATGATACATAGCTACATAAGTTTGATTTTCTTAGGTTTACTAGTCTATCATGTTTGGGAGATAAATTATATTAAGGACAATATTATTGTTTCTTTTCTATTTTTAAACAGACTAGCTTCATGTTTTGTGATATTCATTTGTTTCTACTTTAAAGTATGGTGACTTGTCGGATATTAAAAACAGTTTTTTTAAGCCAAATACCGAGACGATTGACCGTTTCGTCGTCATTGATAATGTTGATGATGTCAAACTTGCAAGGCTAGTGTGGAAGCATCCGGTGGTAGGGTTGTGCCGTTGTGGTCTATTTTAAATTCATATATTAGACAAGTAAGTGCATTTAACTGCAATTCTTTGAACTATTTATATTATCCAATGTTAATGTGTTTGATTAATGTTTGGCAAACAGGGTATTTATTATCCACCCAAATCAGAATATACACAACCCACATACCATGCCGATCTCATTTTTGGATTTTGGAGTGGATGATCGTGGAATGTAGTATTGGATAATACAAAATAGTTGGGGAAGAATTAAGTTGGGATAAAAAGGATTTGGTCATTCTCTATCTTCTTAGTGGTTGTGTATTTTGGGTTTGCTTCCCTGTTGTTTGGGGCTTTGCTTCCCTGTTTATTTGGGGCTTCACTTCCGGATGGATGATTCTTCGAGTTTAGGATTTCATCCATGTATTCCACAAATGCATTCTAAATGAATTTTAGTTAAGATGAAAAAAAGAAGAAGGATTTGGTCGACTTCATAGGGATGAGACAGTTATTGTTCATCAAAGTAAAATTATGGAGAGAAGATGGGGTATCCAAAGAAGTAAAAGACCACTGCCAAAAATGAACAATGATTATTGTTTTCAAGTTTAGCTTTTACGTTGTTAGAGTTTATTATGTTACATGTCTTGTCTTGTTTGATCTTCTCCACAGCCTATATTTGCTGTTCCAAGTAGTTAGGAGATTGTTGAACTAATCAGTATACCATGATTAGAGGTTTAAAATATGGCTCGACATATTAATATATATACGGTTGAAAGCTGTTTGCCTTGTCTCTGTTTCTCTTCTCTTTGTCTTTTAAGCAGTCATGATTACATTTTATTTTTCTAACGAATTTTCTCTTACTATCAGGAATATCAAAGATAATTTGTGATTGGTGATTGAAAAACATCCATATCCATTTATTTATGTTTAATACTTTTTAAAATGATTTTTGGGAGAATGAATGTTTCACCTATATATGCATGGGCTATGGCCTATGGGTACCCCCATTTTCTCTCCATAGTAAACTCTCAAACCCATTCAATCACCTATGAAACATCCATTCAATCACCTTCTCAATGATTTTTCTGCTTTCGAGTTTCTTTTTGTTTACATCTGAGTCTCTGCGATTGACATGCATTTATTTATGTTCTATAGTCTTTCTCTAGAAGTTGTGGAGCTTTGGATGGTGGTTTCTCTAGTTTACTTAGGTGTTGCGCTTCGTTTTGGTTAAATCCGACCAGTTTTATTTCGTTTTTTTCCCTTGTTTGCTGTGTTTTTAAGTTTGCTGGTTCCTTTCGGCCATCTGTCTCCCTGCGTGGGCATTCTCTCCGGGGAAATTGTTTTTCCGCCGGCACTGTATGATACGATCGAANAGAATTTTATTACTTGTTTTTTTTTGTGTTTCCTCATATTTATTCAAATATTTTTGTAATGGTTATCTTTACTCGATATACGGATTCGAAACAGTTTAAGATATCTAATATGAGTTTTTTTTTTTTTTTTTTTTTTTTTTTTTTTTTTTTTTTTTTTTNTTTTTTTTTTTTTTTTTTTTTTTTTGTCGACATCTAATATGAGTTCAATCCAGATTTTTATCATCACTTTTATAAGTATGTTGTTGAAGTAAAATTATTCAATTTCTGGTTAAGCCTGGTTTCAACCCCTTCGACATACTTTTAAATACGCCATACAAAGTTTCTGTAAGCTCAAGGATTGGAGTATTTCTGCAGAGGAATGCTATGATGATAAGATCATTGTTGACGTGAGATAAGCTAAGTGGAGAACGAAGTCGCTGACGTGGAAGCAGCTGATTGGAGTCACAAGTTGTTTAAGGAAGATATTCTAGTTATGGAAGTATATATTCACCACAAGAAAAATGTGGTGGTATATATACTAGGAGGCGTGGCTTAGTTTAGGTCAGTCGTCCAGAGAGAAAAACGAGTCAAAAAACTAAGGGAGATTTAGGGTTCTTACTGTCGTTGTGTGTGAGACACGGGTAGATTAGGAATTGGTCAGTGTCGAGTTGCTGTTGTACGTAACGTCGTGTAATTCTGATTAAACAGATCTGTAAAGATTGTTTAATTGATTTCTAATAAAGTAAAACGGTGTTTGCAACTCTTTGTATCATATTCTATCATACTCCGTGTGTTCTTGGTTCTACAATTGGTATCAGAG
>OVBJ01002631.1:0-16468 GCA_900406535.1 Noccaea bulbosa
TTGGGCTTATGTTTTTTAGCCGCAACCCGCAGCGGGCCGACCGCATGGACATGGTAAAAACGAATGGCCCAATGGGCATGTCCAGGTGGACGCGGGCCGGCCCGACTGACATCTCTAACCACCAGCTACACTCCAAAATCCAGAAGAGTAATAATCGTTTAGGTGAATGCATGTTGTGATGTGGTGGTGGGGTCCCTTTTATGGAGTCTTCTCTCTTTTAGATTCCACTTATAAAGAGAAATTGGAAGAAGCTGCATAACAAAAAAAACCACACTACCCTCATACCTTGGAACTAACTAAATTAGTGAATAGAAAAATGAGCAAAGTGTTTACACTACTTATGCTCCGAGTACTCATGAGTCTCTTACTTATCGGTTGGATTTCTCTCTGGATCATCAAACCAACCACTCTATGGATACAATCTTGGCGTCAAGCTGAAGATACCATCAAACAGACTTTCTTCGGCTATTACGGTAAGTAACCTTCAAACTAAACCGCAAATCTTCTTTCATATAACTCTAATTTCTGCAATTATGACTCTTGAAGGTCTCAACTTTGCCGTATTCTCATTCCCTCCTATTGCTCTCTCTATTATTGGCCTCATTTACTTGAGTTTACTGCCTCTATATCATCGTCCAACAAGGTATGTAATTGTCAGTCTTTAAATCACAGTTAAAAGGAAGTAAAGATCAGAAGTTTGATGTTTGTATTTTGTCTACTTGTTACAATTAATGAGCAGTAGAGGAGGCAAGAGAGAAAATGTTACTGTCGTTTCAAGACCAGCCATTATCAATAGCTTTATTGGAATTGTGTCCTGTTTCGAGATCATTGCTGTTCTTTTGTTCCTTCTCTTTCTTGCTTGGACCTTCTATGCTCGTGTCACTAGCGATCTCAAGAAGCTTATGCCTGTCAAAACCATGAATCTTGAATTGTAATATATCTCTTCAATTCCAAAAACTTATAGCCTTTTTCTATATAGAGTCGTTGACTAATTATATGTTTCCAGATGGCAGCTTAAGTACTTTAGAGTTGCTACAAGATTTGGTCTATTAGCAGAAGCTTGTCTCTCTCTGCTTCTTTTCCCTGTCTTGAGAGGACTCTCGATGTTCCCCTTACTCAACATTCAGTTTGCAGCATCTGTAAGGTATCATGTATGGCTCGGGACCGGTTTGATCTTCTTTGCTTTGGCTCATGGTGGAAGCACTCTATTCATATGGACTATTACTCATCACATTGAAGAAGAGGTACTCTTGATAGTCCAGTTACTTATACTAATCATTTTTTTATTAAGAATTACTAGAAGGTTCTGGGCCAAAGTCGTACATCTCTAGACCTAGCACCACAACATGTAATATTGGTTCCGTTCCGAGTGGCACTTGATCAATATGTGACATCTAGACTTTGTCTAGGGTAATTTTCGAGTTGAGTTATAGCCACTTCGTTACAAATCTTGAATTAATAATGTTCATGACTATTTCTTGTGGTAAAAAAAAAAAAAAAAACAGATTTGGAAATGGCAGAGAACGGGTCGGGTTTATATAGCTGGAGTGATCAGTCTTGTAACAGGATTACTGATGTGGATCACATCACTTCCTCAAATTCGAAGGAAGAAGTTTGAAGTTTTCTATTACACACACCATTTGAATATACTCTTTCTTGTATCTTTCTTGTTCCATTCTGGTGATCGTCACTTCTACTGGATCCTCCCTGGAGTCTTTCTCTTTGGACTCGACAAAGTACTTCGGATTGTTCAATCACGATCCGAAAGCCGCCTTCTTTCGGCCCGTCTCTTCTCTTGTAAAGCCATTGAGCTTGTCTTGCCCAAGGACCCAAGTAAGAAATTATATTTCTTCCTGTAGTTTTTCTTGTAGGCATTGCGTATGGGCCACAATAGTATTCTCTGTATCGTTCCAAATTTATCAATGTGAGACTTCTTTATGTGATTTAAGATTACACATAACAATAATTTGCTTTATTTTCGTGATTTTGTTTTTTGGGGGGGGGGGGGGGGGGGTNGGGTGGGGTGTTGTTAAAAGTTATATTTTTTGTTTAATTATTTTGGTGATTTTTTTTGGGTATTTTGCAGGGCTTCACTACGCTCCATCGAGTTTTATATTTGTGAACATTCCAATGATCTCACAGTTTCAATGGCATCCGTTTAGTATTACATCGAGCTCGAGTGTAGACAAACACACATTGTCGTTTATGATGAAATGTGAAGGAAAATGGACGAATTCTGTTTACAAGAAAGTAGAAGAAGCTGCGATTTCTGATAAGAAGATTGAAAACATGACCGTAAGAGTTGAAGGTCCTTATGGACCTGCCTCAGATGATTTCAAAAGGTTTACTAAAACAACACTCTCTCCATCAGCTAAATTTTTAACAATTTTAAACCTTAGACGTATTTGATTTGTTTGGTTTAGGTATGATACTCTGTTTCTTGTGGCGGGTGGAATCGGGATCACGCCGTTTCTAAGCATTTTACAGGAGCTTGCGGCGTGCGGAAACCGACTCAAATCTCTCAAGAGAGTGCAGCTCGTGTTTGCGGTTAGGACGTTCCAAGAGATGAACATGTTGATTCCAGTATCCTATATACTCTTCAACCCAATCCATAACTTGAGCCTCAAGGTAAAAGTTTTTGTCACTCAAGAGAAGAAGCATTCCAATGGACCAACAACATTGCATGAGTTCTTGGCTCAGTCACAAGTTCAGTCTATTCACCTTGGAACCGACGAGGACTATTCAAGATTCTCAATTCTTGGACCTGAAAATTTCAGACGGCTTGCCACATTAGTCCTTATAACCGTGGTTACGTTTCTAAGCTTGCTTATCGGGTTAAGCCATTTCTTTATACCTTCTGAGCACAAGAAGCAATCACAGTCTATGAAGTTAGCTGCTTCGGGAGCAATCAAGACAGATAAAGAAAAAGTTCCTTCTTGGGTTCCAGATTTGGTTATCATTGTTTCTTACGCTGTAGCTATAACAGTTGGTGGTTTAGCTGCAACTCTTCTACAATGGAGACGACAAAAACAATACAGAGAGGCACCAAAAGAAGAAGTAGATACAATGGAAAGAAACTTCACCGAGTTGATACCAATTGAGGAACATGAGATACACATCGGAGAAAGGCCGAAATTTGAAGGTAGTGATTGATTAAAAATTTGAGATTATAATAACTCTCTTAAGGTTCAATAGTTTTTTTTTTTTTTTTTTTTTTTTTTTTTCTAAACCCNGATATTGTCGGAGTTTGAGAAGAACTTAAGAGGATGGTCGAGTATAGGAGTGTTGGTATGTGGACCGGAGTCAATGAAAGAAGCTGTGGCATCGATGTGTCGCCAAAGGTCTCAGTGTTTTGGAGTAGAGGATTCAGGAAGAAGCAACATGAAGATGAATCTCAACTTTCATTCTCTTAATTTCAACCTCTAGTCTAAAAAGCTTTTGTATGTTTTTAAATTTTTATCGTTTGTTTCTCAGTTCGTGTAGATTTTATATTACAATGTTGGGTCACCCCTTTTAATTATGTTTGCAGTTTATCCTTTTTCTTAATGGAGAACTTGCAAATTATGCAAAAAGCATTTCACTTTTGCTTTTTTATTTATTATTTATTCTTGAAATGTATTTGGGTGTGAATGACTGAAACCCTTGTGATTGAGGGGAAATGTTTTAAACAAATGTCCCATAAAACCAAATTCTAAATTAAAATCACAAATTCATTGTTGAATGTTAAATTCTTGAATAAAAAAACGCCATCTTAGCTCATCAATAACAAACACAAACCTTTTTCTTACTTTGTTTCGGAGCTATACTATTACTACCATTTTGTTTCCTACGTAGGCAATCTTACAGTTTAAGCAAATTGTCTAACAAATACGGCCAACCTTTTAAACAAATGTAAAACTTGGTGGCCCAAAATACGTGTAAGACGAAGGACTTGTGACAGATAGCGTCATATCGTAGTTTATGTGGAAGTATTGGCGCAGTTATGTGACTTACGTCAAAAAGAATGCGAAAATAATGCTAATGTACTGATGATTTTTCCATCCTGTCATTTTTTATTTTTAAACAAGTGCTACAATCAGATTATCTACCTATTTAACCCAAAGTTTATGAATACATATTTTAATGAAAACAAATTTTTAAAAAAACTTTACCAAATCAGTGTTAACAGAGATGAATTAAATACTTCCATTAAAGAAAGAAATCACGACAATTCACTGATCACTTTAAAAAGAAAAGTTGAAAACCACAATCTTCTTTAAGAAAACAAAACATGTTTAGTGTTTAGACCGAAATGTTGTTTAGCGTGACTGATTCTGATGGGTCAAATTCTCATACCTCTTTCCGATTACCCAAAGATGCTCTCTCTTACACTTCTGAAAACTCAGAAAAAAACTGCTTGAGAATCGTGTTCCACAAAATATATTAAAGCTGAGACAGTTTTGCCAAACATTTAACAACAAAAAACACGAATTAAAGAAAAATCAAAACAAAAAGCCTAAATTACTGATTAACCAACAAAATTTTCACATATCTGATAATAGTATGTTCATTGTAATGGGATGCAGATAAAACTATCAATTATGAAATTTACGAGTCATGTTCAGTAAAACCTATAAAAACAAAAAATTGAAACACTAATAGTGGAAAAAGCAAAAACAAATGAGACATAAAAAAATTCTAAACACTGAATGACTTAATTCTTATAAGTCACATCCAAAATTTCCAAAATTCTTTAGTTATATTTGTTACAACTAAATATCTTTGTAAAATTTAATCTAATTCCCATTTAAATTTCAGATATCAAATCAAATAGTTACCTACTACCAAAATATCTGAAATCCGAAAAAACATATCTGAAATATCCAAGCTTAGGTTTAATGTCTATGATATAGATACTTACCAAAAAAAAAAATGTCTATGATATAGATAATTTATTTATTTAACTGATAAATGAACTGCTTTTTGAACCTAAAAATTCTTAAAGTGTAAATGGTTTTGCTAAACGTTCAGAAAACGCGTCAAAAAAAAAGAAAAAAACGTTCAGAAAACAATGAAAAACATTAAAAACATAAAATGCCTAAATCACTGACTCCACTGACCAACAAAAATCGCCGAATGTGTGAAAATTCTGAAACCGACCCATAATCCCAATCATCACTTTCCGTGTCACTCTCTTCCTCACCCACGTTTTATCTCCCTTTATGGGTTTTAACTTCCCTTCTTCTTCTTCTTCCGTTTTTCTTCATTCAAACCTCTCACAAGCTTTCGCCTTCTCTCTGATCGACGACGATGAGGCTTTACGTCTACGTCTTGCAAGCGAAGGATTTACCGGTCAAAGAGACGTTCGTGAAGCTTCACGTTGGGAAACACAAGTCGAAAACGAGAGTCTCGAGAGATACTTCGAATCCGATCTGGAATGAGGAATTCGTTTTCAGACTTGGTGGTGATTTCGAGGAAGGTGACGATGTTGTTGTGTCGATTCTTCATCACGAACAGGATAATCATCACTCAGGTCAGTCAAATGTCTCCACGGGGTTGATTGGTAAAGTCCGGATACCGCTTTCTTCCGTCGCCGGTGAAGAGAATCAGACTCTGTTGCCGACGTGGTTCGTTGTTGAAAAGCCCAGCGATGGCAAGTTCGTTAACATCGAATGTGGTTAGTATTTGATTCGCTATGGTATCGATGTTGTGCTTATTCGTCGATTCTCGTATTGGATTGATTGTACAGTCACTAAGCGTTGAGTAAACGAATTACAGATTCATTTTGAAATGGTGCTTTTCTGGTGGTATTAGGTGAGAATTTGAGTAGCTAATTAGTGGGAATGGCTTACAATTAGTGATATTAGCTTGAATTGATAAATGAGAATGTGTTGGATAATTATCTGAATTTGAGATTTCTCTAAATGCAACTGCGAATACATGAGAATGTGAAGGTGAAATGGGAAATGGTGTTTGAGTAAACGACATTGATTCATTAGATGAGAAATTAAGTCTCTAATTAGTGGGAAATGGCATACCACTAGTGATATTAGCTTGAGATCATACGTGAGAATGTGTTAGAAGTCTCTATGAGGATGAATCTTTCTGAAACGTCCGCTACTTAAGAATACGCATCCTCTGCTACTACTCAACACAGATTGAGATACAAGAATCATCAAATATCTTTGAGTTTTATATCTTCCCTTATTGGCATTGGGCTCTGTATCTGTGTGTGTGTGTGTGGGTATGTCTTGGTTTATCTCTAGATATGAACTTTTTACCTTTTTCTTGCAGGGAAAATCCTTCTCAGTTTGTCTTTGCAAGGAAAGTGGGAAAATACTTCTGGTGAAAAAGTCCCCAGTGATAAGCAGGATGTCAACTTGGATGGTGTTAAAGAAGTCGAAGGATCGGGTAAAGATGGGAAACGGCGTAAGCACCATGATGGGAAACATATAATGAAGAATTTTGTCAACCAGATTGACAAGCTTTTTCACAAGAAAGAGGAAATCTCTAAGAGGCTCAACGACGAGCCAGCAGGAGAAAGTGTAACCTCGAAATACGAGGATGCCACAGACAAATGTTCTGTCTCTTCTACTTGTTCTGGCTTTGAGGAAGGCCTTGATATGATGCAGTCTAGTGACGGAGAAATAGATGAAATGCCTGAGAATCTTCTAGGAGGGATTCTTCTTGATCAGAAATATTTAGCCTCACCTTCTGATATTAACAAGTTTCTTTTCTCGCCAAATTCGCAGTTTAGGAAAGAGTTGGCTGAGCTTCAAAATTTAACAGATGTACAGGAAGGTCCTTGGACAATGACACAGGAAGATAGTACTCCTCGTCTAACGCGGGTTGTCACATACACGAGACCTGCAACAAAGATGGTCAAAGCAGGGAAAGCCACAGAGACCCAAATTTACAGGAAAGCGAGTGGGAAGCAGTTTGCTGTTTTTGTTAATGTAAGCACACCAGATGTTCCCTATGGGAACACGTTTAAAATAGAGTTGCTTTACAAGATACTACCTGAGACAGAGCCAAATGCTGGTGGTGAATCTTGTCGACTGATTATATCCTGGGGGATTCGATTCAGTCAAAGTACTATGATGAAAGGAATGATTGAAGGAGGTGCTAGGCAAGGGATGAAAGAGAGCTTTGAGCAATTTGCTGATCTCTTGGCTAAGAGTTACAAAACTATTGATCCGGCTGTTTCATTGGACAGGGATCAGGTTATAGCCACAGTGCAGTCGGAGAAAAAGACTGATTTGAAATCAGCTTTTCTGTACTTCTGGAGTTCCTCTGTTGTCTGCGCTATTCTTTTGTCTGTGTATGTTGTGGTACATATACTGCAATGTGAGCCTAGCAAAATCCAAGGTGTTGAATTCTATGGGCTTGACCTACCTGATAGTTTTGGAGAGTTATTCAGTAGTGGAATACTAGTTCTTCTTCTGGAGCGTGTTTATATGATGACTGTCCACTTTATACAAGCTAGATTGCATCGAGGTAAAATGATGGTTTCTCGTTAAAAAATAACATCCAAACTTGTATGAATTGTGCAATGTAATTGACGTGTAGCTTCTTTTCTCTGATTTTTAGGAAAAGATAATGGAATCAAAGCCAATGGGAAGGGATGGAAACTAACAATAGCTTTAATTAAGGGCACAAATTTGGCTTCAGTGGAAGCAACAGAGCTCTTTGATCCTTATGTTGTTTTCACTTGCAATGGGAAAACAAGAACAAGCTCTGTCAAACTGCAAGCTCAGGATCCTCAATGGAATGGTATTCAAACTTCAATTTCAGTGAAACTCACGTGCCTCATTTTCTTTTTCTCTTTCATTTCTACTAAATAATACATGGTGTGGTTCTCGCAGAGGTGATCGAGTTTGATGCAATGGAGGAACCACCGTCGGTATTAGATGTGGAAGTTTTTGATTTTGATGGTCCATTTGACCAGGGGGCCTCTCTTGGGCACGCAGAGATCAATTTCTTGAAACATACAGCTGATGAACTTGCAGACTTGTGTGTTCCTCTAGTTGGTCATCATGCTCAAGCGTCTCAATCAAAGTTACAGTTAAGAATTTTTCTGGAAAACAAGAACGGGGTTGAAACAATGAAGGATTACTTGAGTAAGGTAGAAAAGGAAGTCGGCAAGAAGGTAAGCATTGACATGTACTACAATGAAGTATTTTATAATTGGCCAGTCTTTGCGGTTACAGTTGCTCGGATAAGCCTGAAAAAAAACTGCTCTGTTGTTGTATGGGGTTACAGTTGAACATTCGGTCACCACAAAAGAACTCTGCTTTCCAGAAACTCTTTGGTTTGCCCCATGAAGAGTTTCTTCTCAAAGAATATACATGTTACTTGAAGAGAAAACTGCCTGTGCAGGTTTTGCGTCTTTTCCTTTTCCTCTCTGCTAATTCTTGAACTAGTTGTGGATTTCACCCATTGATTACTACTGATTTTGACAGGGAAAGCTGTTTCTATCTGCTAGAATCGTGGCGTTCTACTCCAATTTATTTGGACACAAGACAAAGTTTTACTTCCTCTGGGAAGATATTGATGACATCCAAGTGCTTCCACCGACTCTTGCTTCCTTAGGTAGCCCTTTGCTGCTAATCATTCTGAAAAAGAACCGAGGTCTCGATGCAAAGCATGGGGCTAGATCTCAGGACGAGGAAGGAAGACTTTGGTACTATTTCCAGTCATTTGTGTCATTTGACGCAACAAGCAGGTACTCCAAAAGGCGATCACAGATATTATTCAGTGTTTGCACGTAGCTTAATAAAAAGCTGATGGATTCATGAAAACAACAGGACAATTATGGCTCTATGGAAAACGAGGACGTTAAGTATAGATCACAGAGCACAAATAGCAGAAGAAGAACTAGACGTATCAGATCCCTTCCTCTTGCCTGAAGATACCTCAGTTGTTTCGGATGCGGATGCGTTGAAGATGTCGAAAGTTTACTCGTGTGATCTACCTGGAGATGTATATATATCTTTTCACTCCTCCTCTGGTTTCGAAGATTGGTATTCTCAGAAATCTGATTTCAAACCTCTTCTGTTACAGGTGGAATTGGTGATGAAGATCTTTGGCGGAGGAGAAATGGAGCGTAAGATCATGGAGAAATCAGGATGTCTCAATTACGCGAGCACCACATGGGAATCGAAGAAACCGGGGATCTACGAGAGACGCCTTTCTTACAAATACAATCACTACGTCTCTGTCTTTGGAGGCGGAGTCACTTGTTCACAGCAGAAATCTCCAGCTCCAAATGATGAAGGTTGGATCTTGAATGAGATTGTAGCTCTTCATGATGTACCTTTTGGTGACCATTTTCGCGTAAGCCTTCTTCTCTTTGTTTTTTTTTTTTATAAACATGTGAGTCTCACTTGATAGCCAATTAGTAAATGATGAATGTATATTAGGTTCATCTAAGGTATGAGGTGAAGAAAGGAGGAGTTGATTGTAAAACAAGCAAGTGTGAGGTTTTTCTGAAGATCAGGTGGCTTAAACCGATAAAGTTTGAGCAGAGGATAAGCAAAAGTATAATGGAGAAATTCAGGAATCGATTGAAGGTTATATTTGATTTGTTTCAGAAAGAGTCTGTTGCAAATTCATCTTTGACACTTCTTTGACTAATCAATCATGAAGAAAAGAAAAAAAACAAAACTCTACTTTTGTTTCAAAATGTGTCACCTTCACTTTGCGCGAATCATGTGGCTTGCACGTGACTCGCTCGCTTCCGGGTGTTGATCAATTAACAAATACAAAACCATGGCCACTTCTTTGGTAATCGTGACAATATTATCCTCAAAATTTGTGCGTAGATACACAATTAACACCGACTTTTTTATCATTTTACTTTTGCGAATTCTGGCGTTCAGAATACAAGATCGTTTCCGGCCAAAGTAAATATTTATCCTGTGGGGCTAATAATATTGACAGTTTAAACTATTTATGAAATTGATTAAACAACATTGCCAAAGTTCATGGTGGTTGTAGGGTGTAGGCGAACGGACTGGCGAAGGAGGAAATGATCTTTACATGGAAAATGAAATTATATACGGACTCATTAATGAACAAAATCTTATGGAATCAAAAATGGCTCTCTAGTCTACAAACTACGGTCAGATGAATGAAGAGGCGGGAATGCTCATGAGAGTTGGTTTTCTCTACGGGTGTCCTACACCATCTGTTGTTTTTGTCTTTGATTGTCAAGAGATTGTGTATATTTTGAGACATTTCAAATCGGAAAACTACAGATTGACTTGCATCTCACACCAAGATAATCCTATATACTCTCTCCGTTCCAGAATATAAGATTTTTTAGACTTTTCACACAAATTAAGAAACATTTATTGTTTAACAATAAATTATTTATTTTTTTAATCAAACCACTTTTTAACAAATATTAACCAATAGAGTTTCAAGAATTTAATTACTTTTAATTAATGGTTCTTGAAGTTTGTAAAAAGTACCTTAAAAATTCTAAAACATCTTATATTCTGGAACAAGAAAAAATTATACAACATCCTATATTCTGGAACGTAGGGAGTATAAGTTATTGAACATCTTTCCAAAAAGTAAAACATATATTTTAGCCAAAAAAGAAAAGTTAAAATTTATTGAATTAAAATTTTATGATTTTTATGATAATTTTTATAAAAATCAAGCATACAATATGATACTGTACTTTTAAGAGTTGTCCAACTTTTGTTTTTTTTTTTGTTTTTTTCTCGGTAAACATATAAAACATCTTTGCGAAATCCTATCATTGAGAGTTGAGACAAGAACACAATAATTGCCAAACTTGTGGTGGTTTAGTACTGAGTTACTTTTGGGAAATGAGTATGAACCCATGAATGCATCTTTTTTAGACAATCAGGTAATAAAAAGAAAAATCTTCCTTTTAATGAAAGAATTCTACGATGTTCTACTTCTACGTCGTAGCAAACCAGAATGGGTTCTCTCCAATATAGTCCTAGAGTGAGCCAAAAAAAAAAAAAAAAAAAAAAAAAAAAAAAAAAAAAAAAAATCCCCCCCATGTAGNTAGGTAAATAGTACGATGTATTCATGTGTGTCACTAAGCTACTACTAACTACAAACAAGAGTAGCTACAAATCGGATACTACCTTAATAAACCAAACAAAAGCTAAGGCAAATATGAAACTTATGTTGCCCTTGTCTCACAATCTCTCTCATCGATCATCAGCCGAAGATACACTGCTCCTTAGTTTTTGCCCCGAAATGATTTGTTCTTCCCATGCGCCTGTCTGTTCAATGTTCTTGCCCCTTTTTTTTATAATTATTATATTTTATACTAAATAGACACCCAATGACTTTATGTGTATCCTACTTCATGCATCAAAACACATAAAACTCAACCTCTCCCATGTGCCCTCACATGCATTCCAATGAATTACCACTCCATAAATAATTTTTCTTTCAGATTCTATTAAGCATTATTGTTAACGCAAGAAATTAAACACCCACTTTTGATACGACATTCAACAAACTATGGATCTCCGCAAAAGCAGAGCAAGAACAACCACCGTTACTCTCTCATGTCTTCTCTTAGTCTCTTCATTATACACAATCTCCACCGCAAAATCAGTAACTGATTCGCTGTCGTACCAACTCATTCTCTTTGCCGGTTTCTTTCTAGTAGCAGCTTTGTCGCTTCTGATACTTGTCACAGCGGCGCGAGCTACCATGGTCGCTTGGATAACAGTGCTCGTTCTGTTGGCCTTCTCGGGAACACATCGCCGTGTTCTAGTGAAGAGGGGGAAGACGATCACGATGGACGTGGCTATGTCCTTAGTCACTTCCTAGTGCTTAGTTTACTTAGTTTTATGGCGCTTCTTTGTTGTTAGAGAGTTTTTACTAATTTAGTTTTATGGCGGTTCTTTGTTGTTTGAGAGTTTTTACTAATTTACATATCACTTTTGTAGTACAAAAAATATTATGCCTCTATTATCGAAGGTTTTCCTTGATATATATCCATCCCGCAGTCTAAAACAACGCTGTTGAAATTGTGTATGATCCAGCCTAAACGATGCATTGAGAGCTTAAATTCACTCTTTATTATCTGAAGATGCTTATATTCAAACTGTTTATGGTGTAAATGGTAACCCAATTGAAAACCAAATCATTATGATTTTTTTACAGTCTCCACATGGTCCAAAAGGATAGACATCGAGGGGATTCTTCCATTTGGTTGTTAGCTCAACATGGTGTATACCGACTCCGGCAGCAACAAATGCACAATTTTTTTTTTTTTTTTTTTTTTTTGTTTGAATGGAATGTTACAATATTATTCAAAAAAAAGGCGTTGTTACAAGATTGCTTCTGTTTTTCGGAGATTGTTTTTGAAATCTATGAGCTAAAAATTGCAAAGAGGGTGAAAAGAGGGGATCTACGAGCTAGCAAACCAAGTCTGCATTCCTTCTTCATATCTTGGGTCTGCTAAAAAAAATGCACAATTAAAAGCAAATGTTGATTTTGTGTGCAGTCAAGGAAGATATGATTGTACACCAATCAAGCCCGGTGGAAGATGTTTTATCCCCAATACTCTTCCAAATCATGCATAATTTGCGATGAATCTGTACTACCCAAAAAACGGCCGCACCAGACAGGCGTGTAATTTTGGAAATACCGGAGCATTCGCTATTACAGACCCAAGCTTTGGTTCATGTGTGTACCAATCTTAAAATTATTTTATTTGTACTCAACTTTTCATGTGAAACTCATGGGTGAATGAATGATTTTACATTTCCAAAGTATGTAACCAAATCTATAAAAAATAAAACTAATTATTTAAGGGTAAATTAGGTTAATAATCATAATGGACAATGAAATTAAAAATATAGTCATATATATGAATTTCATACGGACTGTTCTAACTTGGTGAAGATAGTGTCTAAACCTAAAGAGTGGCCGGCGTTTGAAATTCTACTAGAAGAGGTTGAGAAGTGTAAGAAGAAGTTTCTTGCATTTTCCTTAACACATATCCCCAAGACAAAGAATACGAAGGCAGACAAGCTAGTACGGAGTGCTCGATATCTATTTTATGATTTGTATTATGTAAACACTGTTCCACCGGTTTGGATCCCCGGACCATTGTAGGAACATCCTAGGCTGTTGACAAAAAAAAAGTCATATATAAGAAATTTTAAATTTAAAAAATAGGTAAACACTGTTTACTTGGACGAATTTGCCCTATAACAATTTTTTCACTTTACAAGAGTTCAAAAAAAAAAAACTATATGATATTAGTATACACACGTAGTAAAATAGTATGGACTTGAAAAATCAACTCTAAACCCGAAAAGTTAAACCTTAAACCCAAAAATATAAACCTTAAACCATAAATCTAAATCTTAAACCCAAAATCTAAACAATAAACCCAAAAATATAAACCCAAAATTAAAATCTAAATCCTACACCCAAAAATATTAACCCCACCAAAAAAAAACTAAACCCTAAACTCATAATATAAACTTCAAATCCAAAAATATAAATCCTAAACCCAAAAGCATAAACCCAAAATCCAAAATCTAAACCATAAGCCTAAAATCTAAACCCTAAACTCAAAAACATAAATTTCAAATCTCTAATCCAAAATTTAAACCCTAAATCCAAAAAGTTAGACTCTAAACTAGGCCTGCGACTTATAACCTCTATCTGAATACCCGACCGTACCGACCCGATTTACCCAATATTGATTGATTTCGGTCCTTTATAATTATCTGATGGGTAAAATACTTTATACATGTGGGTAACGGTTCCGGTCCGGGTAGGAACCGATACCCAATAGGTTACCCGGTTCATCTGAAACTAAAACACTCCGGTTTAGGTCCCTAAGACATTAGACAATTCAGATTCCCCGAACCCGTCCCATTAATCAATTTAGCTCCTAAATCCCTAATCACAAACTGGAATCCCTAGCTCGCCTTGCCGTATCTCTCACTTCGCCACCTTCAGCGGCGTCGAGAAACCAATCACATGTTTGTTTTCTGCTTGTCTTTTTCTTATATTTCTGATTCGATTAAGTCTGATGTCTCTCTTGTTTCGTTTTCTGATTCGATTAAGTCTAATGTCTGTCTTGTTTCGTTTTCTGATTGTTAGTTTGTTACTTGATTGGTTTCTGAGTGTTTTGTCTTATTTTTGTTTGATCATTGATGCTTTTCACTTGTTTAAGCTTAAGTTCCCTTGTTTAAGTTTTCTTTTAATTGTAGTTTGATGTTTAAGTTTGCTATTGTTTGTCGAATGTTTTCTCTTGTTTCTTAGCAATGTTTTGTCGAAATGTTCTCTTGTTTCTCTTGGTTTTTCATTTCTCAGCTTATGATGTAGATGGCTTCTTGTGACTCTCATGATATAGAGGAAGACGATGTTAGTCAAAGAGAAGTAGAAGAAGATGTTAAGACACCAATACCACCACCAATATCTCGAAACAAAGGCAAGAGAAAGGAGAAAACTACTGAGACTGCTTCTGGTTCTGGTATTAAGAATAAGAAGAAGAGTGAAAGATCATGGGTTTGGCAACATTTCCCCAGACACGAAGACAATTGTGATCTTGCTAACTGTCTCTAATGTAAGAAGGAGTTCAGTGTTCCAACGTCTAATGGTACAACGAATATGAAGAAGCATCTAGAAACGTGCAAGGCTTTTAAGGTTTGGGAAGTGGCTAATAAGTTTAAGGACCATATTGTGTTGACTCCTACTGGTGCGGACGGAACTCTGAGTTTGGGTAAGGTTTCTGATTCTGTAGTTAAAGAAGCTACAAACGAGATGATTGTCTTAGCTCAGTTGTCATTAGCTTTCATGGAAAGCGTAGCGTGGAGACATTTCTGCTCGAAGGTGCAGCTGCCCACGCCTGTTTGCCGCAAAACCAGCACAAAAGACATCGTGAAGATGTATGCTGATAGGAAAGCAACTATGAAAACTATTCTTGGGAAGAATAACCAGAGGTTGTCGCTGAGTACAGATATATGGGTTGCTCCATATACTGCAGCTAGTTATATGGTGATAACAACTCACTTACTAATTCACCTGAAGAAGATGATCATTGGTTTTAAGAATGTTAGTGATCATAAAGGTGGAACCATTTCTGGAGTTCTTCTAGACTGCTAATACTTCGGCTCTGAGGAACTTCAAGGCTGGTTTTCTGCAAAAACATGGTAATGATGCTTTGGTGTTTAATCGATAATTCTTGCATCTGAGATGTGTTACACACATATTGAACTTGATCATGAAACAAGGTTTGATGGAGGTAGATGATAATATTACTGTAATTCGAAATGGTATCCACCAAGGCTCCAATCCTTTGAGTTTTGTGTGGAGTTAGGGAAAATGACAAGGGGAAGTCTACCGTTGGATGTGAAGACGAGATGGAACTTGACTTATCTCATGCTAAATCAAGCTCTGAAATTCAGATTGGCGTTTAACAAGATGAAAGCCAATGACAAACCATATCTCGGCTACTTCAAGGAAATGGTGGAAAGGAAAGAGAGGATTGGACCACAACTGATTGCGATTGGGAAGCAGTTGACAGGTTAGTTCAATTTCTCCACATCTTTTACGACTCTACTTTGGTTCTTTCTACTTTAAAGTCAGTTGCTGCTCATAAAAACTACAATGAGATAGTCACCATTACTAGGAATATTAGTTTGGTTGGTGATAATTCTGGTGATGATAATGAGTTGAAGTACAAAGCATTATCTATGTTGGGGAAGCTAAAGAAGTACTGGAATCCTTTTCGTGAAGCCACTGACAGAGGTAAAGACAAGAACTGTCAAATGAACAAGTTGTTGATCATAGGAAGTGTCTTTGACCCGAGAAAGAAGATGAAGTTGCTCATATGTGTTTTGAGAATCTATATGGGAAAGAAAACCTCTAGTATGGGATTCTCGATGAGTCTATATTAGATATTATAAAGTGGCTATTTAATGAGTATAGTGCTTCTGTGAGCACTAGTACTAGTAGCGGTGGGACTGTTAACTCTCAAAGCCCAAGGAGTACCATCTACTCACTCTCAAGATCAAGTTAGATCTGAAGTTTTCAGCAAAAGAACTTTCGCTAATGGTGTCGGCGATGAGAGAATTGATAACCTATTTGAAGAGCTTATGCAACAGTCTGGAATTGAAGAATCTTTGAATGAGGTTGATTTATACTTGAAGGAGAATTTGGAGAATCCGAAGCTTATGAAAGGCTCGGAATATGATATCTGTCTTGGTGGATGAGGAATATTCTTAAGTTTCCTATTCTCTCTCTAGTAGCTAGAGACATACTAGCAATTCAAGTGTCTTCAATTGCATCAGAGTCTGCGTTTAATGTAGGACCGCAGAAATTCGGATATTAGACTTTGCTAATAAATGATAAGATATTAACGGAAAGACGATTAAATCGAAACTTCAAAGCGAAATAACATATAAATAAAGGGTTTATAGTAAGAAAACCCCTCAACTAAAGCTGGATCGTAATAAAACCCCTC
>OVBJ01002632.1:0-16453 GCA_900406535.1 Noccaea bulbosa
AGGAAATAGTCTAGTTGATATGTATGCGAGATGTGGAATGATTGAATCTTCAGAGAGATGCTTTATGGAGATAAGAAACAAAGACATGGTTTCATGGAACACTATGCTCTCTGCTTACGCAGTCAATGGTTTAGCAAGCTGTGCGGTCTCACTCATCTTGGTTATGCAAGAAAACGAACTTAAGCTAGACTCTCTTTCCTTTCTCAGTGCTCTTTCAGCATGTAGACATGCTGGTTTAGTCGAAGATGGAAAACGAATGTTCAAGGAGATGGAAGAGAGGCACAAGATCGCAGCAGAAGTTGAACATTATGCTTGTATGGTTGATCTATTAGGGAAAGCTGGTTTGTTTGATGAAGCTGTGGAAATGGTGAGAAGAATGAGAGTGAAAGCAAGTGTAGGAGTGTGGGGAGCTTTATTGAGTTGTTCTAGAATGTATTGTAATTTGTGGTTAAGTAACGCTGCACTGTGTCACCTTGTTAAACTTGAGCCACTAAATCCTTCTCATTATGGTCAAGGACGGAGATTAGGAGAAGCAAAGATGACTCTTCATGGGGCACGATGATGGCAGCTTATGCACATAATGAGTACTTTGAAGAGGCATTGGAGTTGTTTGAGCTTATGAGAAACTATGATGTTAGAATGAATAAGGTAGCTGTAGTAAGTGCTCTTCAAGCTGCTGCATATGTAGGGGACTTAGAGAAGGGAACTGCGATTCATGAATCCGTAGTACAAGAAGGATTGTAGCACAAACGAGGTACGAATACGCATACACATGTTTATACACGCGCATTCTTTTTTTGTTCAAATCTCTGATTACGATATTATTTGATAAAGTTGATTGCGTGTTAGTTGACAAAAATAGCGAAAACTAGTAGAGATTACTTCTAAGAGGTTGTTTTCCTTGATTATTGACCTTATACTTAGAAGGGGTAATTTGTTTTTTTTTCTCATTGTTTATATGTGAGTTGAGGTTACTTTTACCTCAGCCTCCACAGAGCTTCCGTACTTTAAATCTTTGTTATTACATTCTTTTGATAATGTCCCGATTTGATGATATGATCTTGGAGGTGACAATCATCATGTGATTAAGATTTCCCTCTTAGTTCTTGGCCTTATTGTGTTATTAGTTCTGTCTATCATTGCTTATTGTATTATATCAAAACAAGGTTTAAGTACGTTCCGATAACTCTCAGCGACGAAGAGTGTGCAATTTGTCTTGAAACATTCCAGGAAAGAGAAATTGTAGCACAAACGAGGTGCAATCACCCCTTCCATTCCGATTGCCTTTCGGAGTGGACTAGCAGGTCCAACACTTGTCCGTTGTGTCGGAAAGATATATAAAATTTTGATTTTGTTGTTATATATATATATTTTTTTTATTGTTAAGATAAAGTTAATTGATGTTTAATGTTTTTTATTATTCAGAATTAATTTGGTGTTGTCTGAAATGAAATTGAAGAAGAAGTCAAGGGAGAAGCAGAAAAATAAGAAAGAAGAAAATAAAGGCGTTTTTTAAAAGACTAGGGATATCCGGGCTACGTTTTTTCTAAATGTTATAATCTGAAGAAAATGGTATCGAGACATAGTTTTGTGATTGAAGAAATTGGAATGAAAAGTTAACATATTTTGAAACCAGAAGATACAATGTTTTTTACTTGCTATCACGTTTAGACCAAATGTGCAATGCCGTCTTCTACTCTTTGGGGCTCTCCACTCCATCTTTAACAAAGCTACTCGAGAATCTAAATTTGTACTGCTAATGCTCCTTTCTTTTTAATACCTTGGACGCCAGTTTACTCTCAGCCATAGCAAGAAGAGTGAAGATCTTATAAACAATGAGTAATGAGAACCGAAAACCAAGTCAGAGGAAGATGGAGAGTTACAAAGAGGAAAGGTTTTTTTTTTCTGTTCAATTGGTTTTTAACGTGGATCTATTTGAAAACATTAAAAACCAAGCTGTTCATGAGATCAATAAAGGAACATTAATTACAATATAGGCTATAGCATTAAGTCATTATGATCATACATGTAAAACCATTCACAACAGTGACAATGGAGGTAACGACATAAAGATCAATGTTAGAAGCTGGCCTTCAGCCCTCTGAGTAACCTTTACCTTTTTCCGTCCACTCTCACTGTAGCTCCGTCTTTCCGTAAGAGAAGCTGTATATTTATGCGTTTTCATGCTTGCCAGTGAGACGATGCTTTCCTTCACCGTAAGCAGCAAGCACTCTTTCTGTTTTACTTAAAGCTTCTCTACCACTTTCTTTATCACAGCTTATCCTCCTACCATTCCTCATCGATCTTGTACTGTAGTTGCAGTGAACTCCAGCTCCGTCGCCCTACCCATTCATATATGTTACAAAAACACTTGCGTTATATGATAGGCCTTTGAGCGTGTATACAAGCTTCAAATTTGCTAATTTTACAAAGGATTACTGAGATCTCTGGTGTGATGGTCATCTTCGACGCCACCGACAGGCCAACCAATTGAACAGTTCACATCCGTTTGCATCAATGTGTAGTCTTCCTCAATTCCATACCATCTGAATAAGAGATAGAGCGAATGAGAGTGTGTGTATGAATGATTTTGCCGAAAAGATCAGTAGATGAAGAAGAGGTTATCATGGGGAACGTTGGGTGGCTGAAGATCTTGGCGGCGTTCTGCCTCTTGTCCGTCAGAATTTGATCTCCGGCCAATCTGTTAGCAGCATACATCATTTGCATATATCACAACAATCAATGATTTCTTAAATATGATCAAGATCAAAAATGAAAATTGAATTTGTCACACATGTAATATAAAATTAACGCAGCAAAAACTTGTTGCCTCTACTGAAATTTGAAAACAACAAATCAAAACTATTGGTAATCGTTTTCTGTTAGTGCATAGCGATCTTGTGGTTGCCAAAATGTCGACTGATTCCACTGAATATTTAACAACATAGACTCAAATTGAAATCGGATATGGAAATAGAACGAAATTTACCAGATGAGATGCCAGGAAAAAAACTGTCGGGCAGATGCAATTTACTGTTTGGAATTCGTCTATCCAGATCTTCTGCTGGGAATAAGCTGAGATTGTGAGAAATAATAGAGCACATCCTCAACCCAGAAACTCCAGAACGCTAATTGTTTCTTCTAATAGTAATATTTTGGTTCTACTCTCTCGTCAGATCATGCAAGCACCTCCTTAGAGATTCCACGATTAAGTTATAGTCTGAGAAAAGAAAAATAACACTCTGCTTTTTTCCTAGAAAACTGAAGAAAGATTGAAAATTATAGACATATTTGACCGTTTAGCGAAATATGTGAGAATTTGATCAGCAAATCAAGCAATTCATAGTGATACATGTAAACAATATATAGAATATAGCCTTATGGATTGAGATCTATATCGACATGATGTTTTTCCAACTTACAAAACTAAGAAAGTCAATACAGGGCCTTAGGGGTTGACCAATATGCGTTTCCTTCTTTGAGTCTTTCGTTTGGCTCATCATCTTCTTGTCTTGGTGCTTTTTAAGAATCTGCAATTGATAGGTATTAGTGGAGAAGAATAAAAGAAGGAATAGTAATACAGAAATACACACGTGTATCTATGAATAGAGACAAACAGTTTTAGTGCATTGACGACGGAGAGGAGAGGAACTGGCAATCGAAAGAGCGAGTGATGTTTGATTCCGCTTGGAAATCACCGCTCCTTCCTTCAATTTGCAATCGATCTATCCGCTACTCCTTCCTCCGACAGTTTGTAGGCAACGATTGAGAATTGGATTTCCGAGACCATGAGAAACGGTGTGTCGGTTGCTTTAATTGGGCTAATGTCGCATGGTAGAACTTAGAAGCCGGAGTCGATGGATGACGCTGCCGTACATGGCCGTCGCACGAAGAGAACTACCAAAAGACTAGATTTTCAAACTCGGGTCCATGGAGAAGGATGGATACAAATGATGCAATCGTAAAGTTATTCTATTTACCTGAATGTGTGATGGCAAGTTGCAGTCGGTGCCGTCGTGTAGCAGCGAATATAGGTTTGATTGTGGGTTTCTAATAATTCCAAGCGAGAACTGCAGAGGAGAGGAGAAGACGGGAAGAATAATCGAAGTAGGAAGAAAAGAGGGATTACCCAATTGAAGGCATAATAATGGAATTAGTGGGGAAGACGGTGATAAGCTCGGGCTTATCCTTGAGTAGGAAAGAGATGAGATATAGAAGAGTGAGATGAGATAAGAAAGGAACTGAGATGAGAAACAGAAATATGGCTGATAAGCCTTGTTTAATGTTTACGGTTCATAAGATAAAGTTCCCTAATGAAATGCCATCTCCTTAAATACAAGTACCCTGGAAACCCTTATTTAAAACGACAACACTTGGATAAAAGGACATAACACAATCTTCGAAAGCCTCCTTCTCCATCAGAGTCTTTCACTTCTCTCTTCTCTCTCGTATGTAGCCACTTTCGTTTGTCTTCTCACGAGCTCTTCCTCTTTCAGACCTCTTCTTCTTTCTCATGAACGCCAACGGTACTCCCAACCTATCAATACTCCCTCGCAGAGAACCAACCTTGTCCTCAAGGTTGAAATGAGAAAATTGTAAGGCCAGATCCGACAAGCTCTCCCAAGTCGACTCAAACTCAGGCAGTCCCTTCCATTTGACTCTCATTTCTGTTCCCTGCCCGTTTGCTGCTCTACGGATGTCCAGCAACTCTTCCGGTTCAGTAACCCACTCCAAATCAGCGTTCAAGATGGGTGGAATCTCTTGAGCTGAGTCTGCTGAAGGAATAGCTGCCTTGAGCTGGGACACATGAAACACCGGATGAATCTGGCTATGATCAGGTAGTCTGAGCTTATACGCAACCTTCCCAACGCGTTGTACCACCTGATAGGGTCCAAAGTAGCATTGTGCCAGCTTCTCATTCCTTCTCTTGGCTAGTGAGCTTTGTCTGTACGGTCGGAGCTTCAAGTAAACCCAATCATCGACCTGATATTCCACATCTCTGCAATGCTGATTCGCACTCCTTTGTATCTGTTTCTGCGCTATCTCCAAGTTCTCTCTGAGCTCGACCAACAAACTGTCCCTATCTCTCAGCAACTCTTCAACCATAGCGTTAGGAGTAGGGGTATCACTATACCTTATCAGTCGTGGAGGATCTCTGCCGAACGGAGTGGTCTTGGTGGAGGAATGAAACGAAGTATTATACCAATATTCAGCCCACGGAAGCCACTGCAACGAAGACGATGGTTTCCTGCCCGCAAAACATCGTAGATAGGTCTCGAGACACCAATTGACCACCTCGGTCTGACCGTCGGTTTGAGGATGGTAAGCCGTGCTCTTGTGAAGCGCTGATCCTTGCAATCTAAACAGCTCAGACCAGAAGTTACTTAAGAACACCTTATCTCTATCAGACACCAATGTCTCTGGGAACCCATGAAGCTTAATCACATCTCTGACAAACGCCTCAGCCACCGTCTTTGCAGAGAACTGATGTTTCAAGGGAACAATATGCGCATATTTGCTAAGACGATCCACCACAACCAAAATCACGCTGAATCCTTTTGACATCGGTAGCCCTTCCACGAAATCCAAGCTCAGATCACTCCAGACTTGTTGTGTAATTGGTAAGGGAGCCAATAAACCTGCAGGAGACAAAGTAGCATACTTATTTTCTTGGCAAATCTGACACTTGCGGATGTACTGAGTGACGTCCTTCCTCATGCCAACCCAATGAACCTCCCTCGTCAACCTCTTGTATGTTTTTAAGGCTCCTTCATGACCCCCAATAGCACTCGCATGAAATTGTGCCAGTAAGAGTGGCACAAATTCTGAACTCTTTGGAATCACTAAACAGCCATTCTTATACAAGGTACCCTTCTCCATTGTATACCCTGCCTCAGATTCTCCTCCATTCTTCAACTTGCTTACCACCAAACTCAACTCGTTATCTGCCATAACCTGCTCCTTCAGTTTCTCCTCATCCAAAGTTAAAGGGGCTATGAGTCGTAGCTGCTGAAGCTCCTCCGGGTGGACTCTCCTCGACAACGCATCTGCTACCCGGTTCTCCACTCCCGGCTTATACTCAATCTGGTAATAGAGCCCAATGAGTTTAGCCGCCCATCTTTGTTGAACGGATGACAAACTCTCTCCCCACCAAGTAGTGTTTCCATTTCGTAACAGCCTTCACCATAGCCAATAGTTCTCTCTCATACACCGACTTCACTCTCCCTTGTGCTGAGAATGCTTGGCTCAAGAAGGCTATAGGTCTCCTCTCTTGTGACAATACTGCTCCCACTCCCGCTCCAGAAGCATCAGTTTCAATCGTAAAGGTCTTGGTGAAGTCTGGCAATGCCAACACCGATATCGTGGTGACGGCTGATTTAAGAGCTTGGAAGGCGGTGGCAGCTGTTTCAGACCATGCAAACCCATTCTTCAACAACTCAGTCAAAGGTCTTGCTATCTGCCTATAATCCTTCACAAATCTTCTGTAATAGCCTGTGAGGCCCAGAAATCCTTTCAGCTCTGTTGCAGACTTTGGGGTTGGCCACTTCCGCATAGCCTCGATTTTCTCCGGGTCAGCGGCTACTCATTCAGCTGAAATTTTGTGTCCTAGATAGGACACTTCACTCTCCCCAAATGAACACTTCTTCTATTAGCATAAAAATGGTGTTGTTTCATCAGCTTCAAAATCATACGGAGATGTTGCAAATGAGTTTGGATATTTGGACTATAGATAAGGATATAATCAAAGAATACCAACACGAAGCGCCTCAAATGCGGTCGAAAAAGTTCATTCATCACACTCTGGAAGGTCGACGGAGCATTTGTAAGCCCAAACGGCATCACAAGGAACTCATAGTGCCCTTGGTGAGTCCGGAAGGCCGTCTTCTCCACGTCACTGGCCTTCATTCGTATCTGGTAGTACCCTGACTTCAAGTCTAACTTGGAGAAAACTGCAGCACCCTTGAGCTCATCCAGTAATTCTTCAATGATCAGAATGGGGTAGCGGTCTGGAATGGTTACCTTATTCAAGGCTCGGTAATCCACACAAAAACGCCATCCGCCATCTTTTTTCTTCGCTAGCAGGACCGGGCTAGAATAGGGGCTGATACTAGGTCGTATGATTTGTGCCTCAAGCATCTCTCGCACCAATTTCTCAATCTCGTTCTTTTGTATGTAAGAATATCGCTAGGGTCGGCTATTAACTGGTGACACCCCTTCTTGCAGAGTGATCGCGTGGGCTCGGTTACGGTTCGGAGGCAACCCTCTTGGCATCTCAAACACTTCTTGGAACTCCGACAGTAATGGTTGCACTTCTCCACCGTATTTACGCTTCCCTGTTCTTTTTGCTCCTTCAAAAAGAGTCGTCAACTCTAGTAAGTACCCTCCTCCTTCTTGCTTAATCACCTTCTCCATCGATTTCAGAGAGATGGGTTCTCGGCTAAGCTCTGGATCTGCCTTAATAGTGACCCACATGTTACCTATCTTCCAGCTTAGTGTGCCCAACTTCCAGTTGGCCCTTGTGTCTCCCAATGTCACTAACCACGTGAACCCCAATACCACATCAGTGGTTCCTAACTCAAACAGTAGAAACTCCTCTACTAGTTCTACTCCTTGTATATCCAACTGTACTCCACTACATCTCCCCTTTCCTTGCATCACTTGACCTCCTCCAACCACTACTCCAAAACCACGGTTACTGGACATGGGCAATCCTAACTCCAACGCTACCTTCTCTGAGATGAAATTACTCGTAGCACCAGAATCAATGAGTAGCACCACATTCTTTTCTCCTATCCTTCCCCACATTTTCATTGATCGCTCTGTGGTTAGCCCAGCCAAGGATTGAAAGGATAAGGTGACTAGTTCCTGATGCTCCCCATCTCCTTCCTCTTCTGCCTCTGCTTCGATTTGTTCGATATGTTCCTCTTCTCCGTTTCCCTGATTCTCCTATACTTCCATATTATTGAATCTGTGTTTGCAGCGGTGCCCGGGAAACCACTCTCCCCGTAGTTATACCTACATAGATCCGAACCACGAGATGTATTGCCTCTGTTGCTCTTCTTATTATCCTTGCTGGATTCCACGGGCTTCTTCCCTGACCCCGCGTCTCCACCTCTCCAGTTACTGCTGCTCTGGTTACGACTGGAGTAACTCATTCCCGGAGCAGTAGCGCTCTTCTGCAAGGCTCTCCCATAGTAACTCGGTCTGTCAGTCTCCTCTGACTCAATCAGTCTGGCCACATCCCCTATGTCTGCCATACCCACCGGTCTACACCTCATGACTTGCTCTCTCAGGCTTTTCCTAAGCCCTTTAAGGAATGCCGCCTCTAACACATCATCCGGTACATATGGTAACTCCACTGACAACTCTTCAAAACAGTCTCTGTAATCATCCACGGTTCCCTTCTGGACAATACTCATCAACTGGTCCACCGATGCGCTGCCTCTACTGGGTTTGAACCGAACCTTAAACTTGTCCTTAAACTCCTTCCAGGTGCTGATGCTCTCACGCTCTTGAGAGAATCTCCACCACGTTATCGCTGTACCTGCAAGACAAGTGATAGCATGTTCCAACTTCTCAGATTCTGGCACACGGTTCATACCAAAACATTTCTCCAACCGGAACAACCAATCCTCGGGGTTACTTCCTTCATACAACGGCAAATCCACCTTTTTACTTGAAATCTCAGGTACAGGGTCAGAAAGTTCAGACCTTTGGACCTTAGAAGTCTCTGTAAGCGTAGCAGCGTGGGTTTTGAGCTGAGTCTCGACCGGAGGCGTCGGTAAGAGTCCTGCTCCTCCATGGGCCGACGAGGAGGATGAAGCTGACTGGTGAGCTATCGAAATAGGACTGGAAAACCCAATGGGTATCGTGTCTCCTGGACCCGTGTGAATCGGAACGCGGAGCAGGTTCGTGAGCGCAGACTTGATCCAGAGAATGTCCTTCTCGGTCTGGGCAACTCGCTGTTCCATGGTTAGCGGCGGCTGTGGCGTATCGGGTACGATGTTCTTGAGTTCGGATGGCGAGGGTGACGAAGCCATCGTGATCTGAACCTCTGAATGAAAGCACCAATGATAAGCTCGGGCTTATCCTTGAGTAAGAAAGAGATGAGATATAGAAGAGTAAGATGAGATAAGAAAGGAAATGAGATGAGAAACAGAAATACGGCTGATAAGCCTTGATTAATGTTTACTGTTCATAAGATAAAGTTCCCTAATGAAATGCGATCCCCTTAAATACAAGTACCCTGGAAACCCTTATTTAAAACGACAACACTTGGATAAAACGACATAACACAATCTTCGAAAGCCTCCTTCTCCATCAGAGTCTTTCACTTCTCTCTTCTCTCGTACTTAGCCACTTTCGTTTGTCTTCTCACAAGCTCTTCCTCTTTCAGACCTCTTCTTCTTTCTCATGAACGCCAACGGTACTCCCAACCTATCAGACGGAAAGTTTATTACGCGTCGCAATTTGGGAAGAAGAATGTCAAGTCATCAAGCTATTCTGGTAGGTGACGTGGCAATGCTGAGGTGGATGGCCTAAGAGGCCTCAAATAGCTCATTTCAATTAGAGAAACAGATTTCAAAATTTCCATATCAGATATTCTGTTGACTAAGACCATATCATCTTAATTTAGTCCAGTTGACTAAACCATAATCTAATTAATGTTATTTCTCTTTGGTCAAAAATTTCAGTTATATACTAAGATATACTATATTCTATAACATTCGTCTTAATTTAGCAATTAAATTTTGGGAAAATTGGCAATTTACCCCCAAAAAAACTTCTTCTTGTCCTTTTACCCTTTTTTGACTTTTGATGTTTTGTGCCAACATTGCCCTTTAATATAGTTAATAACTCATACAAACTTCTTTTGAAAGTGAACAAAATTTCTAAAATTCCTAAAAATGATGTTAAAACTGTATAGAATATTTGAGACTTTTTAGATTTTTTTCATGTTTATAAAATTAATTGAATATGTTTTCTACCATTTACATAGACGTCTAGCGGGCGTAAAAGATGAAATCTACAAGTTGTTTATACTTCTACTGTTTCGTAGAATTTGCTCTAAACATATTCTACGGAATACACTATCTTCTGCCAATTGTAGATTTCAAGTTCTACGGTAAACACTGACATCTACCGGTCGTAGAGTCTGTGTTCTACGCATTACATCATATTCTATCATACGCAGATTTTGTGTTCTACGAAAAACATGTTTGCTATAATTTCGTAGAATGCATATTTTCAGTACATGTTCTACCAAAATAAGTAACATCTACCATTCGTAGAATTCATCTTCTACGAGAATCCAGAAAATATTGCAACTGAGTATTTTTCAAATATTTACTTATTTTTTTCTCTAAGGCACGAAAATATTCTTTGAGAAACGCCTCTGTCAAAATATTCTTTGAGAAACGAGGACGACGGCGAGCGACGGTGATCGAGATGAGAAAGTGAGAAGTCTCCAGCAGCGTCGAGAGAAATCAGAGAGACGAAAAGCACCGATCTGAATTTGGTTTAATTTTTGGTTCGGGGAGGAGAGAAATCGGAGAGGTAAGAAACCGGCGAGGAGAAAAATATGAGGGGAAGAGGGAAGAAATCGCCGTCGTGTAAGAAGAAAAAAAAATAAATCGGAAGAGAAGAAGATGAAGAGAAAAAAAACAAAAACCTTAATAAATTTTTTTTTACGTCAAACTTTCCTTTTTTTAATCAAGATTTTAATTAAACTATATCTAATCAATTTGAAGGGTAAATTTGGATTAATGATAAAAAAAAGGGTAAGGGGACAAGGTGAATTTGTAAAAATGTATGTGGACAAGAAGAGGTTTTTTGGGGCGTAAATTGCCAATTTTCCTAATTTTGTCATTGACACTTTTGGTGATTTCATAAAAGATGAAGAATACGACTAGCAATAAATTGATTAGTTTTTTTGGTTAATTAACTAACTCTGTTGACTAAGACTAAGACCATAGCATCTAACCCAGTTGACTAAACCATAATATAATTAATTATATTTCTCTTTTGGTCAATAATTTCAATTATATACTAAGATACTACATTTCTATAACATTCATTTAATTTAGCAATTAAATTTTTTTCATTGGACTTTTGGTGGGTACATAAAATACGAAGAATATGACTAGCAATAAATTGATTAGTTTTTTTTGGGTTAATTAACTAATTCTGTTGACTAAGACCATAACATCTAAATTTAGTTGAGTTGACTAAACCATAACATTTAAATCTAATTAATTATATTTCTCTTTTGGTCAAAAAATTCAGTTATATACTAATAAGATACTATTTTCTATAACATTCATTTTTGACTTTTTACCTCTTAATTTAGCAATTGAATTTTGTATTTGACATTTTGGTGAGTTCATAAAAGATGAAGTAATATGACTAGCAATAAATTGATTAGTTTCTTTTGGTATGATGTTAGTAATAAATTGATTAGTTGTTGGCTGAAATTAGTTTATATATGACGATTGATGTCAATGGTGAAATATAACTAAAATAAAACAATGGTTTTCTACTTAGTGTCTGTTCTAATATCCTTTCTGCTTTTAACGCAAGTGGTCGAAGGAATCATTGATGAAAGCTTCTTGAACTTATACTTTGTTTTTCAATTTCTTAAAATTTAATACTTTCAGTTGAAGTAAATTTTTTTATGTATTTTATTTTATAGGATTTTGAATGTGTTGATATATACAAACAACCAGCTTTCCAACATCCATTATTGAAACACCATAAGATACAGGTATGGCCGTATGGTGGTGACATTGATTCAATCAATCAAATATGAAATAAATGTTGGAAACAAAGTATAGTGTTGAGAATAATTTGATGTATGAAGAGCATACTCTTATAATGTTTTCTCTTTTCTTAATCTCCATATTTTGTGTTATATTACAGGAAAATTTCAATTTGGATGAAAACCTTGATAGAGAAAATAAATATGAGACAAATTATCAAAGTTGTCGAAAAGGAACAGTGCCAATTTTAAGACAGAAAAATGGAACTGAGAGTTTTCATCTCGACACGGTCGAGTATCCCGGCCAACATGTAATTTTTACTTACCCTTGTTAATTATTTTATTTGAATTATATGTATCATAACATATATAAATTTATATACTGTATATAATCACTATGTTGTCTTCTTACTAACGTTGTGATAATAGATAAGCATAATTTGTTAAAAAATGACTGGACTTTTTATATCGATGTGATGTACAGTTTTCAACAATTGAGACTGTTTTGGATGGAAGCATCTACCGAGGAGCAGAAGCAGTGATAAGCATTCATAATTCAACTGCAAAAGATAACCAGTACAGTAAAAGTCAAATTTGGATAGAGAATGGACCTCGTGATCAACTCAATAGCATACAAGTTGGTTGGGCAGTAAGTTATTCTTACACTTCTAAAGTCAAATGTGTATTTATAAAAATATAAATTAAAAAATAGATTTTATATAGAAATGTATGCCTATGTATATAATTTACATGATAACACTAAACATATAAATAATATATTTATATTTAAGCATACCTATTTAATGAAAACCTATAGATTAATGATATAAAAATACAATGAGGTTGTTATTGTTATTATTATTTGTAACAAAAAAAAATTTAATACTAATATTTTCAAATCTAACCATGTATCATCATGTATTTCATAATTTTGTTTAGGTACATCCAAGACTATATGGTGATACTTTTACGCGATTTACAATATATTGGACAGTAAGTAAAATTCATTATTTTGTTATTGTATTTTTTGTACATGATAAATTAATGACTATAAAAGTAAAGCCACACCATTGGTTTTGATAGTTTGTCTATTTCTTTTAAATTTATCAGGCAGATGGCTATAAAAAAACTGGATGCTATAATACTAAATGTCCTGGTTTTGTCATTGTAACTCGATATCCTTGGATGGGGCATATGTTTTCTAGAAGCTCTATTTATGGTGGAAAAGAAACACTATTTTTCACACCGCAAGTTTTTCAGGTAATTTTTGTTTGTATTTTACGTGATAAATAATTTATTTGTTGAAAAATTCCATATATTTGTTTTGTGATATGGGCCACTTTTGTTATAAAAAAAAACATTTTTAGACCTGTAAGATACGGGGATTCAATCTTATTATAACATTTTTAGCTTTTAATTTATTTTATGTTATTTTTTCTTATTTGTGTTTATAAAATTTTGATATTTTTCTTAATGTTTTTCTTTTTCTGTGTTTCATTATTTTTTTAGGATGGTTTCAGCGGAAATTGGGCATTAAAAATATTTGGTAAAGTAATTGGTTATTGGCCGAAAGAATTATTCACACATTTAAATAAAGGAGCTTCTTTAATACGTTTTGGAGGAAATACATTTGCATCTTCGAATGGAATTAGTCCTCCAATGGGAAATGGGCATTTTCCAGTAGAAGACTTTCAAAAAAGTTCACATTACATACATGTGAAAGTTAGGAATTCAAACTATCAATTAGTTGATATTGACGATAAGAAAATAAGACGTTATTCAGATTCTTACCAGTGTTATAGACTATCATATTGGGGTTATTTTAAGTCGATTGGAGTATCTTTTTCTTTTGGTGGACCAGGTGGAAACTGTGGTCTCTGATGAGTGATGAATTTAATATATGTACCAATCGAAACTATGTCAAAATTGCAAAAGAAATAAAAGATAAACTATATTCATCTTTTGAATTAGGTATTTAAGTCTTAATGAGAAACTATTCTTTTCGAATAAGGAAACTGCCTCTTTACATAGTTTGCTCTTTCCAATCGAGAAAACAATCAACAATGCTCGAATTTCTAATTTACATGATCAAGGTATTTGAGCAATATTAATCTAAAATTTATAAAATGTGCAATTATTTTGCTGATTGTTTAGGAATCCAAATATCTAAGCCCTTTCTCAAAAGAAAAATATATATAATGTGGGACCCAGTGGCTTCAACTTCTCTCGGGTGTGAACTGCAAAAATTAAAGCGTAAGCAATGGCTTGTGTAACTGCGCGCATTGGCCTCATTTCCACTATTGTATTTCCTCTTCGGTGGTGTTCAACTCAGCAAAAGCGTTGTGAAGGTAACTGATGTTCTGTATTTGTACTTGGTGAAAGTGGAAATTCTGAATCATTCTCCTCCAATTTTGAATACACTGCAAATTTTTTATTTTTCTTTAAAACAAAGAAAGAATGAACAAAAAAAGCCAACAAAATTGATCCAATAAAGTAAGTGCATGTTGTTTGATTAGAGAGTTACTGAATCTATATGCTCTAATATTATTATACTTATGCAATTACATTTTACGAGCATGATGTGTTTCTACTTTTCACTGAAAATCATCATGATAAATTATAGTACAAAATAAGAGAGAACTCAGAGGAGTTAAATTCAAAAGCAATACCTTGACTTTTACTTGATATAGCAGCGGTGAGTTGAAGAGAGCCAGAGACTTCAGAGTTTATAAGAAGAAAAAAATACATAAGTAGATGTCAATTCTTATTTCTTAAATTGTAAACCCTGGTTAATCCTGTTTATTGGTTTGCCAGTTTCCAGTTTTTAATCAGTCGGATCCGGGTTGTTGTCCGGTTCAACTTCTTCAGGTTTTCCATATTAACTCAAACTGCTTCTTCTCCCAGTTCGTTGTTAAATACAGTCCTGTCCAGATTCAAAAACATTGGTTCATACTAATTATTAGAACTTATTAGATCCTAACATATATGCTTCAAAACATATTACAAGCAAGAAAATAAGCACATTCTACCAAAGTCCATCTTTAATGATAAGAATGAACCATGAAAGGTCCATTTAAATTTGACCATCTCAGAATAAAGGAAACAACTCAAAGATATAGGCAATTAAATCCCAGGAATATAGGAAAGAGATGGAGATCAAAGAGGAAAACTTTCTTTTTTGATAAGGACAAAGTGGAAGATTTACTTTTTGAGATAAGGAAGTAGAGGTTGTGCTTACCAGCCTCTCATCCTTATATAGATAAAGGGAAAATAGCATTTTTAACCTTCAAAGTGGTAAATGGTAGCACTTTAAACCTCAGAGTTATTCTACTCACATTTTAAACATTCAAACTAATTATAGTTGCACATAAAACCTTTAAATTAGCATTTTAGTTTGCATGGTTAAAAAAAATGACCGGAGTTATTTCGTTTCCAGTCAAAAAGTGATGACATGTCAGTTATTTTAAAAAATAATAATAAAAATGTTTTTTTTTTTAATTTAAAAAAACAAATTCAACTCCGACTCTGTCTTCTCTCCTCGTCTCCCATAAATTTCTCCGGTGATGATCAATGGGTTGATCGGTTCCCAGAATCCGATCAAGATCCAAGCTGTTCGTATTCACCGATTATTGCTTCTTCTATTGTTTGTTTGATTCGATTTTATTTTCGTCACCAACAATTTGGAACAAATTCTGGGATTTTGATTATAAACGATTTTCAGTCATATTAAGGTGGTAATAGACTGCTGGTTGCCTTATTTCATACAGATCAGGATTTCCGATTGTAGTGATTTTGCTAATTACAATGTTCATCTATTTCAAGTCTCATAGAGTGTAGAGTTTTTAAATGATGTTCTTCTTGTAAGACCTATAGAGTATCTTCCGTTGGTTTACGCATGAAGAGCTTCGAGAGATCTTGAGCTAATTCGAAAATAAATTCGAAAATAAATAAATTGGTTTATTGTCTGGGTGAATTTCCAGTCCGGTGAACTTGGATTTAAAGATGGTGATCATTCTCCAGTGAAGTGAAGGAGAAGAATTCATCTAGGAAATTAAATTCGTTTGTGGAAGAAATTGAAACCACACTTGGCTTGATCTGGATCTGAAAATTTAATCCTTTTTATCTATGAGATTAGTTAATCAGATGTTGCCATGATTATTAATCTGATTAGCTGAAAGTTGAAGCCATAGAAGAGGAGGAAAGTCGAGAAAGAGGAGACGTTTGGCGGAGACGAGGAGAGAGGAGAAGACACAGATGAATTTTGTTCTGTTTTTATTTTATATTAATTTAAATAATGTTGTTTTTAATACAATAACTGACACGTCATCACTTTTTGACTGGAAAGGAAATAGCTCCGGTCATTTTTCTAACCATGCAAACTAAAATGCTAATTTAAAGGTTTTATGTGTAACTATAATTAATTTGAATGTTTAAAGTGTGAGTATAATAACTTTGTGGTTTAAAGTATTAGCATTTGCCACTTTGAAGGTTAAAAATGCTATTTTCCCTATAGATAAATCTTCATAACTTTAACCCGTTTTCAAATCGCTGAGAGCAGAAACCCGAAAATTCTAGCTGCAAATTACTCTTTTTTCTTCACAAAAGCTTGATTTGAACAAAGAGAAAGCTAAGAACGAAAAAGAGAAATATTACATTCATTATAAAAATATTACATTCTAAAACTATTACATTTTT
>OVBJ01002633.1:0-16451 GCA_900406535.1 Noccaea bulbosa
TATATATATATATATATATATATAACATTGTAAAAATAAGTAAAGTATTGTGTTTATCAATGTAAAATTTTAGTATAACATTGTTAAAAAATAAAAATTCAAACACAATTTTAGCTTATCATGAAATTCAAACAAAATTCAAACACAATTCAAACATAAACTAGATGAAATTGCAAAAATAAGTAAACAAGACAAGAAAGCTAAGCAAATGCAAAACAAGATCAAAGCTAGGAAAATTAAACACAAAATATAATGAACAAGATTGATTCAATAAAAAGGAAAAAAAGATCATGGGCAAAGTACATTAACAAGGGATGATTAACAAAATAAATAATGATGCTAGAACACTAAATCAAGATCAATTCCAAGACTCCGATAAAAACACAAAGACGCAAAGAAACAACCATGAGAAGTGACTCCGAAGGCAGGCCATGAGAACTTGTCTTATTGGATGGCCTGGCTTGACTACAAAGACGCAAAGATCAAAAATCCAATAATTTAAATAAATTCATGAGAACTCCCCAATAAAATGAGAAGTGAGTGGTCGGGGTCTTGTTTAGATCAGGACCGGCGGGTTTAGGACGGCATAAGTAAGCAACTCTTGGTCAAGGAGGAACACGGACATGTCTTGTTCGGGTAAGCTTATACACCTTCACCATCCTTTGAATCCATTAGTACCAAAACCGCTGTGATGTCAAAGATAGCATGCGAAGCTGATGCTATCCATACCGGAGTACCCCGTCCAAAAGTCAAAGGCTTTTTGCACCAACTAGACATTAATCCATACACGTCTACGTCCTGTTTTAATTCTGCAACGACATTGTAGACGATAAGCAAAAGCAGAATATACACACGAATAGTTCACTCAATTTTAGCGAGGAAGGATACAACTTTTGCAAACTCTCTCTCACGTTCCGTAGTTATAGATTAAGTTAAGCGTGGTCTCTTATTGAACTCCAATAATAATATTTCCACCAGGCCTTGGAAGTTACATAGGCTTTCTTTCTTTAATTGATTAAATTATTCAGTGCCTATATAGCGAAAACGTTGATAATTTGTTTTCAACTGATCAGGGAACCATTGACCTTAATTAGATCACTAATAGAAAATCTATTCGCAAGTTGAACCGTAATAACATACATACCCTCCATTCACTCATTGCTGAACAAATCAAATTTGAACCGTTTGAATATTCTTATTATCTAATTATAACCTGTTTATTTGAAATTATATTTTTGTGGGAGGTCGTGTATAAATTATTAAATTAGCACCCAAAAAATGAAGCTAATCTTCCCACCCATACAGAAAGAGTCGCATCCTATTATTCGTATGACATCTATATACACACACAAAAGAGGTGAAGTCTGGGAACTCGAGAGAGGAAAAAGGGGTAGAAGCTTTATAGAATATTTCGGTTTTTTTTAGTATGTTATTTGCAAACTCTACTAAAACAAATAACACAACATGATGGGAAGAAAGTACCGATGTCAGTTTTCCGATGGACAAATAGTTTAGGAATTATGATGACATGCCTTTTTCATGAGTGGTGACTGGTGAGTAAGAAGCCGAAACTTGGGCTTTCTCGGATCAGCTGAGCTTCAGTGTCGTATATATCCATTTGTTCCATTGACTTTGATAAATCTTCCACGGTGAATGGAACGCTGCGTTTTGATTGATTCCCTAGCTTGCGATAGTACAGAAATGGCAAGGGAACATAGAGAGTGACACTACTAAGAGTTTTATGTAAGTTTAGGACTTTTACCCGAAATCTGAATCAGACCTAAAAACCTTAACCAAAATTTAAAAATACATGATTGGTTTCTATATCTCTAAACTCGAAAATCCGAAATCCAATTTTTTGGGGGAATAACCCGAAAAATCTGAAAAAATTCTGAATTTAGTTGAACTAAAAAACCATCTAGGTTTCATGTACAATACAAAAACAGATTCGAACCTGGAAAAACTCAAACCAAAATTCAAAAATACATGATCCGTTTTCATATTTCTAAATCCGAAAACTCGAAACCAAAAAAAACCCAACCGAAACCCAACCAAAAACTCGAAATTTCAGGCCTAGTATTAGACTTACATCCTCGAGTCATCGTCCAAAAGAAAAGACCCGACATTGTTCAAGCCCTGTGTTTATCCAAGGGTTTTGTGCAAAAAAAACTTCAAACTATATTATTTTTGCAAGAAAAACTCTCACCTCAAAAAATGCAAGTCAAACCATCCACTTTTAAAGTCACACTCAAAATAAACCCCCAATTTATATCGATGACATCATAAAAAAACAGCGTTTTAAATAGGCCTGAGACTTTGGATTTCGGTTCGGGTTCGGGTCGAGCTTTTCAGGTTTCAGATTTTCGGATTTAAAGATATAGAAACCGTTCGGGTTTTTAAAAGTTTCGGTTCGGGTTCGGTTTGAATTTTTTCGGGTTCTGTTTGGGTTTTCTAAAGTTTTTTTTTTTTGAGTTTCTTGGGTTTCAACATCAGAAGAGGTTATAACACAAGAGAAATTTGGGGTCTTTTTTGCAATTTCTTAAAAAAACATAAGGCTCCTAAAAACATTGGTCAATATTCTCTTGGTGCTGAAATTGTTAACATTCACTGGAGTTACAATGACAACTGTCAGAAGACGGAACATAGTGCTGATTCATTACAGACTGGACCAAATACAGAAACCACTACTCTTCCTCTTATGTTTGCTGATTGAGGAAATAACCAGTGAGAGAGGATAAACTTACCTTTTTTTTTTTTTTTTTTTTTTGGGNATAAACTTACCTATTATAATTCTTTTGTAAATAAATACCATCCACAAAACAACTTTTCTAGCTAACCATATTTGGTATAAAATCTTGCTATTCCTTTTAGTTTTTTTTCTATAGATTGCACATTCTATTTTTTTTTTTTTCTAAAATTTGATGTCTCTAATTACCTTTTATATGAGAAATTTTTAAAACATGCTTCTAAATATTTAGGTATTTTTTAGCTGTAAATATAAAAGTCCTTTCAGAACAATACTCTTTTTTCTCATTAGTTTTTCTATTTTCTATAAATACCATTTTGAATTTATGTTAAATTAAATTAATTTATTTTTAGAAATATGAAACACATTACAGAAATGCATATCCTTTTTTGCTATTAAGTGAAAACAAAAAGTTTTTTTTTTCATAAGGAAAAATATGTGAAAAGTAGAACATTTCATTTCTATTTGGGACATTTTTCTTTCCTAATAGATAAAAGCCAATATTGTGAATGAATTTTATATGTGTGCGCGCGTGTTTACACGCGTTGATGTATATATATATATATGTATATGAGTATTGCAAACCCAACAACCAAAATAAAGAGGTAGTCCGATCAGTAGCACTCACCAGTGCAGCAAATTTTCAGGTAATTTTTTTTTTTAATTAGATTGTAGATTATTTTTCTTAAATGCAATGGCGAACAGTTCGGTCCGAGTGTTAGAGCATCCACAATTGTTCATTGTATAATTTTGTTTTAAGTTTTTTTCTCTAGTTTAGGTTTTTGTCAGAACTATTCCGACTAGTATGACCCAACAGTCGGAAAACCTTGAGGTATTGATTTTCATATTTAAATTATAGATTATTCTCTTAAAGACTGTGGCGTACAGTTTCGATCCGTAGTGCTAGAGTTAAAAATTGTTTTTCTCTGACTTAAATTTTTATGAGATGGTTGACAAAACAAATTGTATCTCAGATTTGATTTTTTTTTTTTAATTTTAATAAAATTTTGAAATTATAAGCAATATAACTGTTTGTTAAAAATTATAAGAATGGTTAATTTTGTTTTAGTATGATTGAAAATGCTTTTCCATTTCATTTTGATCAAGCTTTTACAGATCATGTCTCGTATGCAAATTTCGGTCTGTACCACTATCTCTCGGGACATGAGTTTTTTCGGCTTACAAAGCAGGTATCTTCCAAATTGTAGTACCTTTGTTTTTCATTCTCACTGTTTCTGTTTTAGTATACAGTTTAAATGGAGTAAAGGTAATTCATGTATAGGAAAATAGTATACAAAATATACTTATAAAATTTAGGATCAGATAATAGTGTGGGTAAGAGTCGATAGTTAAAATCATTACTTTTTAAACTTTCATAAATAAAATTATTATCAAATAAATATTGTAGATCATTAGAATAATAATATGATTTTTAAAAGGTAAATTAAATAGAAAGGTTAATTCGCTCAATTTACATATTAAAAAAATAAAGTTTAAAATTTGCTATAATTATTAAAAAATCAAAGTTTAAAATTTGCTATAATTTTAATCTTGCATAATTTTAGTGCTTATAATCCACAAAACTTACTTTTTATTAAATCTTTTGTAGTGTTTACCCTTTAAAGTGAACAACCACATTTTACTATAACATTATGGTTATATATCCTGCTCTAATCAGAGATAATTTAAGCCATAAACTAGATCCTCGGTTACGCTATAATTCGAACACCACTTTCTAGGTACTAACATGATGGACCATATTGATCACTGTCTTGCAGCACAAATCAGGAAACGATAGGTCAAGCTAAGAAGAGGAATGTCAACCCATTCTTTGGGAGTAAGGTCAGTGGGTTTGGATCATGTGGTTTGATAATTTATGGCTCTTTAACTCTGTTATTTAACGTTTTGAGATTCTAATAATTAAAAAATATATAGGGTTCTGTGCTTAAAAAGCTCACCACAGCGACTCTCAGAGAAACCGTAAAACTACCTCCTGGTGAAGACATTAAGGAGTGGATGGCCATTAACAGTTAAGACACATTCATAATCAACTCTACTTAACCACTCTATCCATACTTGATTATCTCTTCTTAATTTAAACTTTATATCATGTCTTCTTGTGCGTTTGGTTTGCTTTAGCTGTTGATTTCTACAATCATATCATGTTTTTGTACTCTACTCTCGGAGAGTTCTGCACACCAATCACTTGCCCAATCATGGATCCTGGATCCAAGTAACTATCTCCTCATTCTTGACTCTCATCCATCAATCCAAATCTGAGTTAAATCATACAAATTCGTTTTGTTGTTGTTGTTGTTGCAGAGATGAGGACGATGGATTTGCTATATTTCTGCCAATAACTGTTTCGGCTCCTGAATATGTTGAGTATCTCACGGATTGGATTGATACTCATATCGTTGACGAAACCATCTTTCCGAAAAAACCTGGTACCTGCCGAGCTAATGCATAGTTTTAAACATTTGGTTTAAATATGTCACACTTGTTTATTTTTATTCTCTGTTCAGGAGCACCATTCCCACCGGACTTTAAGGATATTTTGAAGCCGATTTTGAAGAGGTTGTATCGTGTTTTTGCACACATCTATAATTCACACTTTGAGAAGATTGTGCATCTCGAGGAAGAAGCTCATCTCAACACATGCTTCGAACACTTTGTTCTCTTCGTAACTGTGAGTTGATGAATCTTCTTTAGATCATGTAGAGTTTTTTTAGGAATATGTTCTCATAGTTCATGTAGAAATTTTTTATAACGATTATGCGCCGTTTTTGTTTGTAACATGCAGGAGTTCCAGCTGGTTGAGAAAACAGAGTTGGATGCTCTGAAAGAGCTCGTGGAGAAGATTCTGGATCCATAGAAAAACTATCTTTATGTTTTCAGGGGGAAAAGAAGATTTTGAGATAATCCACCAATATATAACATCCTAAATGAGTTTATGGATTATGTGTAATTTCTTCGGCTTTTTACAAATTGCGGATTATGTGACCTTTTCTTGTGATGGTTTCATTTGAATATTTAGGGTCATTTTCGAATAAGAAAATCTGTTTTTTTTTTTTAATGATGCCTAAAGGTGGTGTTTTATACTAACGAGGCGTGCGGCGTGCCCAATAATAACGTACTATGCAAGTAATCAACACAACCGCTTTTTTGACTTCGCTGTTCATAAACTGCAGTCTGTTTTACCCCTTAGTGAAGCACTACTTGCTGTTTTATTTATTAAAGAAAAAAACACCATTTTTTAACACTCGAACAGCCTCTGCCTTCTTCACGAATGAACAAGAAGCTAAATTATGGGTTTTCGCGGATCAACTGAGGAGGTTCAGTGTCGAATATATCAACTTGTTCCAATGACACTGACTTTGATAAATCTTCCACAGTGAATAGAACACTGCGTTTTGATTGATTCCCTGGCGTTAGTATAGAAATGGGAAGAGAACAGAGAGATTGTCACAATGTCACTACTAAACGTTTTAGGCTAACCTCGAGTCATCTTCCAAAAGGAAAGAGCTGCTTACAACATTGTTCGAGTCATCTGTTATCATAACCTTCATGTTAAGGTTTTTGAAAGAACACAAAATCTATACCAAAAGTCGAGATAAAAAAAAAGTTTAGTTAATATTTAGAGGTGAAACCATATGTCCGAAGAAACAGTATGAGTGCCATATTTGTCATCATAGTACATAGAGCTTGTTATGTATAGCTGCTGTGTAACATCCCGATTTGTATTATACGTGGAGAGGCTTAAAAAAATTATTAGGTTACCTATATCACCAAAGTACACTTATCTTTTCGGATAATAAATTAGTTTTTAAAACCTTACAAAAATAACTTACCGACCGTTATCCACAGGCCGAGAGAGGATATGGATGCAGTCAGAGCATTATATTTGATATCAGAGCCGAATGCAAACGCTTGTCTGCTTTCTTGAAGACGATTCAGGAATATTGTTCACATGCTAAAGTTGAATTTGCGCCAAAAATATCACTTCAAATTTTACATACTCATGTATGCAATTACATAGATACATACATCTATCGAGTATACAAGACTAAAAAATCTAGTACTCATATATGGAGTGTATATCTATACTATAATAAGAGCTGTAAGAAAATATGATTGATACTAAAGAGGAATTTTGTGATTTGATTTTATTTCTACATTTAGTCTTTGACTATTCTATTATTATTTTGTTTGTTGTCACGTACAACAACCACCCGTTCCAGCACATATGACATATCTCCAATTATTTTAGTAACTCATATAAATGATTTTATACCAAACTAATTTCATCTTCTATAAATATGTCAAAATTTCTGATTTTGGTTGAATTTTTCTAAAAATAACTTACAAAATGCATGCACTGGTGAACATAAAATACAAAAATCATCATAAAGAAAATTTCTGGTATTTTTAAACTTGGAAATAAATTTTGTGAAACCAAAAAATATAATAACTATTTGTTACAGTTCTTTTTTCCTAGTTGTCTAATTGTTTTTAAGTTTTGTTTAATTGTCAGTTCTTCTATCTTACTCTCTAATCGTATTTCAACATGCAATTCATAAGTTTTAGATTTCCTTGTCTATTTTATGAGGAAATCTTTGCAACTCAACAAGATTTTGTCTCACACTTCAACTATTTTCACGGCCATTCGTTCTCTCAGTTCAGAGGACAAAATTTCATATCCGCCCACAACTATCCCAACTTTTTCGAAACTGCAGCTCTTCAGAATCCATATCCTAATTTTTTTCAAAATCAAAGAACGAGATTCCATAATGCTATTGTCGGATCAGCTGAGAGGCCAACATATCAGTTGGTGACTTGGTGCCCATGACCAATACCAATAACATCAATTTTCTTGATCATCTAACGCAGCCTCAATCGGAATTCAAATTAATAAAAGGATCTATAAATATAATATAGTTATAATTTGGATTACAAACTGAAAATATTATAGGTCTAACTCTAAGCTAGCTATATCCAATTTCAAAAATGCAAACCGTGAAGGCATTATATGTTTCTTTCCTATAGTATAGAATATATGACTTTGACGCTAGACTCACGCTAGTTGGATTAGAGAATTGCTTCATTCAGTTTGAGATCTTTTTCATCTTCTATTAAAGTGCTAAGCTGATTATTATAAAACATGATATACACATTCAGTTTGTAATTCAAATTAATAAAAGGATCTAAATATAATATAGTAATAATTTGGATTACAAACTGAATAGAAAAAGATCTTAGCCCGCGCATGTCGCGAGCCAATATAAACTTGTATAGTTTAGAGTTAATAAGATGGTGGGCTAAAATTTAAAAAATGAAACGGGCTTTTGTTGTTTTAGGCCTATGATTTGAAATTAGTATTTGTTAAAAGAAAAGAGAAAAATAAACGAATTTGAAAATTTATGTACGTTCTCTCTCTGCACCTCTTCACCAATTAGGAAAGAGAGAAGAGGGAGCGTTGCTGTCTCTCTCACTTGCATACATCGAGAAAGAAGCAAACACATCATCGCCGGTAAATGACGAAGCGGAATCTCCGATCGAAGCAGTCGCCACTCGGAGACGATGCTGAGAAACTCTATCAGAAGAGGATTCGGGATCTGGAATCGGTTAATGAAACTCTCAAGGTTTTTTTTCCCTCTTCCCAATTTCTTTTTTGAATTTTGGCTAGGATTTTGAAATTTAGATTTGCTTTTTCGCTGTGTGGCGACATCGATTTCGGTTTCGATTTCGTACTTTCTGGAAAATTTCGTTGCAAAAGACTGGGTTACTGAAGTTCAGTTCATGGATGAAGCTCTCAACCTCTTCCATTTTTTTTTTTTTTTTTTTTTTTTTTTTTTTTTTTTTTTTCGGGTTTNTTCTCGGATTCTCAAATCTATAATTATTTGTTGGCTCTGTAGAAACAGCGATTTTGCTTTGATTTCTGTTAAAATCATTTTGCTCGAGCTACAGCGATTACAAACACCGTTTCACTCGTTTCCTTCTTAAGCTGTTTGAATCTGGGTGATAATGGCGATACATTGTCTATTGATATTCCTGGGATTAGTGGAGAAATGGTTTTGCTTAGTCTTGCAATTAACAAGTTTTGTGTGTAGTGTGCGAGTTCTAAGAAATGAGGAACACTAGTGTAGAGAAATCTCGCAAAGCTGAATGTTATGTTTGATTAGAAACTTATTGTATATTATTGTGTCATCTTGCAAATGATTTGTTTCGGAAATTGGCAGCGCAATGTGGAAGAGCTAAGGTCGAAAATGGCTGATGTTTCAGTTAGTTCCTCTGTTGGTACCCTACAGTCAAGCAGAGAGTTTTCTCAAAAATCTGTTGCTACAAAACAAGAGGTGAATCACATTACTCAGGTTTTAAATCAGAAAAGACATGTACATTTTTGTAAGCTTTAATATACTTGTGCAGCGTATGAGCTCAAGGAGCAAGCCAAAGTTGCAATCTACGTGCTCAGCAAAGAAGCATAGAACTGAGAGTTCTGTAAAGCAGATCGATGGCGAAGTCCAGAAACTAAAGGCGCAAAAGGTAAGAAACTTGTTGCAAATCGTCTGAAGTTCGGTGAAAAATGCATCATTCTCCGTTGTGTGTTTTACTTTTTTTGAGTTGTGACTACTCCTCAGGTTAAGTTGCAGTGCAAGATCAAGCTTGACTCTATGCAGTTCAGACTATTGAAAGCTTCGCTAGAAAAAGAAGCTCTTCAGGTAAAGAGAGTAGCAGCTCTCATATCGTCGAATCAAGTCGTACTAGATTCCCCTTCGTGTTACATCATAAGGCGGTCATGTCCAGATAGAAATAAAAAATGATAGTTGATGATCTGGTCACCTGCCTTACTTGATTTATACTTGGATATGAGATACATTGTTAAGCACATGCTTAGCATACATGTTCCTGAAAGGGTTGGTTGACAATTGTGATTTCCTTGTCTAGTGCTCTTTAGGCTAGTTAGACTTAGTGGTCTGTCTTATGAAACCTCAGCTACTTAATTTAATAGTTATTCTCTTCTAACAGCTCAAAAAGGAGCTAAGGAAAAGCGAGTTCGAGAAACATGTCCTCACAGCTTTGAACAGGCGCCAGAAGCTGGTATCAATTCTGCCTGATAATTCTATGCTTTATGTAGTTTTCAGAAACTGTTTTATACCGAGTCCATGCGGCTTGTTGATTTCTATATTCTTGTAATCAGATTTTGCAGCTGAAGAATACACAGGCTTTGACAGCCCTGAAGCGCCTAAAGTCTCTGCCGCAATCTAAAAAGCCTTCTTCCAACAAACATAAAGGTCACATAACAGCTAAGCTAGTATCAGTTACCTTTAATTCTTGTTATTCTTTTGCTAAATCGTTTAAGTGTCTTCTTTGTATTTTCACAGACCAACCAAAAGCAACAGACTCCAAGATTCAGGTATGGCCGAGGCATCCATTTAACATCTTAATTTCAAGCCGAAATTAAGCAATTTTGTTAAGTTTTACGTAGGTTTTCAAGTTTCAACTACAGTATTATTTTGCAACCGTTGTTTTGGACCTTACACTTCCGAGTGAAAATATAGATTCTTGAAGATCCATGATATATGCGGCTATGTATTGATTTTTGCATTAGTTGGAACTTCAATTGGTTTCTGATTCTGGTTGTGCAGGATTCTAGCAATGAAGTTGGGCTACTAATGAAGTTGAATAAGATTCATTCTAATTACGAACGACAAATGAAAGAGTAAGCTTTCCAAAGAAATATTTTGTGGGATTAATATCCCTTTCTTCTTGCTATTGCAACTCCCTAAATTTGTTTCCAAGTTATCATGCTTCTATCCGGAAACACTCTTATGTATAACTTCAGTAGTCTGAAATTGTGTTCCTTGCTATTTTTCATCAGAATAGCTGAAGAGGTGAAAAGATTTAGCTCAGAGGCGGATGATTTGAAGACAGAATTTGAAAGAGAGCAAAACTCTTGGTAAGTTTGAATGTTTGATAGTAGTTAAAACTGTCGCATGAAAAAATGTGTGTTTCTCTAAGCCTGATGACCTTGCTTCTCTTATGTTAGGTCTGCGTCATGTGACAACCGAATCAACAACATTCCGATAGACTCAGAATTAAAGGAACTTAAAGAGGAATTTATCAAACTGAGTACTATGGTCAGCCAGATGGAAATGACCAAATCTCAACTCAGCGAGATAAATAAAGCTCAGGTTAACTAACTTGGAGTTTAATGTTTGATTTCATCCATTAATAAGCAATGCTAGCTTTGTTTTAGCGTGGTCTGATTTTCTCAAATTCCAACTGTTTTATCAGGACAAACCAGCTGAAAACTCGGTTTCCAGCAAGATTACCGACGATGCAACAAACGTAGAGCCCTCTCAACCGAAAACTTCTGAGGAAATGCTCTGCGAACCAGCTGAAAACTCTGTTTCAAGCAAGGATACCAGCGATCAATCAAATTTGGAGACATCTGAACCGAAAATTTCTGAAGAAACGCTTTGTAAACCAGCTGAATCCTCTGTTTCCAGCAAGAACACCAACGATCAATCAAAGGCAAAGTCATCTCAACCGAAAACTTCTGAAGAAACGGTCTGTAAAAAAGAGAAGAGCAAACCTGAAGTGTGTTGCTCTTGCACTAAAAAATCTCTGTGCAAGACCAAAAACTGCAAATGCAGAGCTAATGGAAACGGGTGTGGGGACTCTTGTGGCTGCTTAGCCGCCAAATGTAGCAACAGAGAAGAAATTGTGAAACCTGATAAAGCAACGGAACCAGTAGATGGTAAGAAGCCTGCTGGAATAAGCCATGACGACAAAGTCGCCAAGAAACAAGCATTACGTGATATAGGGAATATGCGAGTAAGCTTCTTCTTCTTCTTCTGCAACCTCTAATTTAGGCCAATGATCTTTACTTATTTGGTTATAACTTTGATTTTTGGATTCTACAGGAAGCTGGAAATGTTGGTACTATGAAAAAAGTGCAGAAACGAGTTGTTGCTAAGAAGTAACGAAAACGACGAAGTAAACAGAGAAGTTCAAGAAGCTTTAACATTTTGCGTCATTTTATCTGAAAATTTGTAAAAGCAAACGTAAGGGTTTTGTTTGGAGAAACTTACTGTTTAAAGCTAAACACAGCGAAAACTATTTTGGAATTTGGACAGAAACGTTGAACAGTCGTTTCGTCTTAATTATTATTTTAGTTTACTTCATTTCACTTGTTTAGATTCAGATGCTTCTTTCGTCAATCACAAGATCCTAAATGAGACGAAAGATCCGAAATTTAAACAGTCCGAGAGACCCTAGAGATGATGAAAAACGAGTTAAGTCATATGGGAATCTATGCACGTAACGGTGAAAAAAGTAACTTTTGATCGATAGTGTTAATCTTTTGCTACAGAAATAGTTACAATGAACACAAAAAACTTAAGGAAAAACAAAAAGAACAACTTTTTATTTCTCTTATTAATATGAATCACTTGGATCTTGTGTTTGTTGTTGTGTATATAACTAACTATATATAAAACAGAAATAATGTCTATTTATAGAAAGAATAAACAAAGCTAGCAACTCATCTGAACTTATTACAACAAGACATTTTTAATCTTTATTTGTAACCAATAAAAAAATGTACCTTATGGAGTAAGCTTAAGATTAAGCCGTCTTAACCAAATAGAATGAAGCATCATATGCATCACATCGTATGGCTGAGCAGGGCGATTAACCACGAAATGCCGCTTCACTTCCAAGACTCTCTTATACATCTTCAAGTATCTAACAAGAGAGACACTCTCTAGAATGGTTTTGATCTCACTTATCCTGGAAACAGGTATTTGCAAGGAGAACGAGTCCCAATTTAGGACATCACTGAATGGTAATGAATAATTATCCGATATGATCACCGGTACGCAACCAGCATATATCGCCTCGACCTCCCTCGGGCTAGCGACTTCCCAACCACTCGGGCATAGACAAAACTTACTCATTCCCATTAGTTTGGTATAGTCTTTCCCTGGAGGCAGACGTTCATAAACTTGTACTTCATTGTCCTTATCTTTCCAGTGTTTAAATAAGATTTTTCGGATCTCACCATGACTTCGTCCGGCGAAAAATCCTAGTATAGATCGAATTCGCGGTGATTGTCCGAGAAAAGATGGACCTAATCTACCTTTAGGAATGTAGATCTCTGGTATGGATACGTCTACGTTTGGCCGGAACCCTTCCGAGGTATTAGCATTGCAAAGTCCCCTTATGAATCTTTCGAATAACTTTGGATTCCCATCGATCACGTCTGGTGCCTACGTACACACAATATTTTATGTAAGATTTGACTCAACATGATTTATACAAGATGGCATTGAGAATGAACCTTTCAACCACTATCACAAGATTATATTAACAAAAGATGTTTAATATCTATACTCTCAATGATTATATAAAATGAAAAAAAAGGTACGTACCCAGTCATGGCATGACATCATGAAATGGTCGCCTCCTTGGCTTCTGTTCCAATAGTGATACTTGGTAGAAACCACATCAACATAATCCTCCATAAGGCGGTGTAAGCGGGCTCGCGAAAACCCTTCAGCAGAGGTGACTGGCCTGTAGACGAAATGTATGACCTTGGCGACGCTAAATGGTAGGAAGAAAACATGAGCATTTTCAGGGTGATCTGCGCGAAAACGGCTTCTACTCTTAGGTCCGTCCACGCACATTTCGTCCATGAATTGTCCTTCTATACCGTAAATGTCATTAACAGGGCCGTCATGGAACAATGGGGGTTCTCCCTCTGTGTATGTCCACACCTTAAAATGATTCATCATTTCCGTGTGACTCCTGATTTTTGTGCATAAACGAGTGTGAGATCATAGTTTATTTATACTAGCTAGTACAAATTTATTTTTGAATTCTTGGCTTTATCATTTGATGACACAATGCACACGACTACAAAATCCGTATTATGTATATGCATCATCTGGTGAAATTACCGTAATATATCCAGACGAACTTCTTTGAATCTATATTCAATAAATTCATAAGTACTAGTATAAGATAATAGTTTTTGGTGGTCTCCACTTGGCACTTGCAGAGCTGTCTAGCACTCTTAAGTTTAATGCCGTAAACCAACCAAAAACACTAAACTGTTATATGATTAAGTAATATAGCCGAAAAGTTGTTAAATAATGTGTTATTGAAAAAGTGTTGTTTTCAAATTTTACTATCATAGTGTTGTTATTTGGGTTTCTTTGCACTTGATGTAAAAATGGTTTTTGGTTGTAAACTTAACATTCAATTCATAAAAAGAAGAATAGCTTTAGTAAATATGTACTCCATCATTTTACTCGAGTAATCCAATATTCTATTGATATCCATTTTTTCTGCGCGATACTTGAGATCTTAATTACATGGGATAATTCTCTGACACTATTCAATATAACGTGAATTATATTCATATCTTTCCTAATGTTTATACTTTAATTTTTAATTAAAAAATTGAGTGAAAGTCATAACATGAAACTTGACTTTTTAAAAAATAAAAAAATTAGTATTTCCACGATGACCGTACGACAAACCATGGGGATCGATGATTAAACCTTTTTCATGGTAGCTTTTTAACTAATGAGTTTATGTTAAAAAAGTCACTGGAATATTTATATTCCTTTAACCGGATCTAGTAATAGAACCTCAGCTGAGGTATCCGCCATCACGAGTTCGAGTTTCCGACCACCCGGATTACCTTAAATAGTAAGAATACATGGACTGTCATGGACCTCGTGAGATTAGTTTTGGGTTTAAAAAATATTTGGATCATCCACGGTTATTAAAAAAACAAAAAAAAATATTTATATTCATTTCTAAAATAAAAGTAGTTGAATATAAGTAAACTTCTTTTCACTTCAGTTAAATTAAATCCTTATAAAATTCAATTTCAGTATTTATTTATTTATTTTTATTTATTTTTGACATCAACAGTATTTTACTATTTTATAAACTCTTGGAATTCACAAAACAAACAAGAGAAGAGACTAGAAGCTCTAGCTTAGAAAACGGCATCTCACGGGAGCCGTTAAATTGTACCCCATGTAAGTTAGCGTAATTTTTTTTTTTTGTCTTTATTGTAATTTAATGCTGCCTTCACCGATGATAATTGAATCGATTGTAAGATTGTTGGAAAAGGAAAAAAAAAAATCCATGTGGCTATATCATCTTTGACTACTCTAAGAAGCAGACATTACTAAGTACTGTAAGATATTGTACTACTAAATTACTAAATTAAGAAAAAAAAGAAAAGTACTCAACTGATGAAAGGCGGCTGGATTTTTGTAGAGAGAGCTGATATAATTTTGTGTTGAAGCTGCCTTCTTAATTGCTGCTCTTGATTTTGCTAATTGTGCTTCTATTTTATCCAACCCATTTCTTTTCTGATCATAGCATAATTATATAAAAATTGAATATTAGAAAGAAAGAAAATGAAGGGAAAACAGTTAAGATTCCTTGGTTTAATTTTCACTTTTTTGCCAATTATCATATTAATTTAATAAAGCAACTGCGCACAAGTGTTTAAGATTCTCTGATTTGTTTATGAGAGTAAACAAAAATAATTATTGCATACCTTGATAACAACATTTTTACTTGCAGGACTTGGAGTTTTCTTTTGGGTCTGTTGATCAGAGATAGAAGAAGAAGAAGAAGAAACAAAAGCAAGAGTAGTGTTTCCTGTGTTGCTTTGTCCAAGAAGAGACATAGGAGGAGGAGGAGGAGGAGGAGGAGGAGGGGGTGGAGGAGAAGAAGGAGGAGGAGAGACTAAAGCCAGAATAGTGTTTGATGTGTTGTTCTGTCCGAGAAGAAACAGAGGAGAAGGTACAGAGACAGAAAATTGGTTTCTGTAATCGATATAGGGTTTATTAGAAGGCTTTGTGGAGAAGAAGAAGAAGAGTGAAAGAGAAATCAGAATAAGAGAGATGGAAAAAAGGGTTAACAGAGAAAGAGAGCAGAGTTTTGATCTTGGAGCAGCCATGGATATGTTTTCGTTTTCTCTTTTTCCTTTTTGATTCTTTACTCTTAAGAGGAAGACACAAGGGAATTTTGGAAGTGAGGAGGAAGGAGAAAAGTCATAAAGATTCTGTGTTATGTCTCTATCAAATATCATTAGTGGAAGAAATGAGTTTTGGTTCACCAAGCAATTGGTTTTGTTTGTTTCTTGGATATTTGGTCATACAAATTATAATCTTACGATCAATGCTTTAATAGTTTCCTAACTTCCTATAATTATTTTACAGAACAAAGAGCTGAGTCACCTCCGTACGTTACATCCAGTTCATTTATTAATTTTATTTTGCTATAATTGTGACAACCAACCTTGATTAATTTTAATTTTTAAATAAAATATCAATTTATATTCCCACCATATTACAAAAGTGTTATTATATACATATTCTTGTTTCAAAAAGATTCCAAAATAAAATCCATCCGAAAAATATACTTTCGTTCTCTCGATCGACTTCATTTCTTTATGCGACATTCATAATGCATCAGGCTAAAATAAACTTTTCTTATCTCTAGGAATTTTCGTCCTTTTAGAACTTCTTTATCCGTTTAGTGACGCATCCGTTCTTACTTGAGCGTCGGAGAATAATCAAGAAGACATACTCTTGTCGTTTAAATAAGATTTCAACTTATATATCTCCTTCTAGAGGACTCCGCCAAGGTGATCCCCTCTCTCCTTTCC
>OVBJ01002634.1:266-16443 GCA_900406535.1 Noccaea bulbosa
CGACACTGAGAGGTCCGTGTCGAACGACACCTTCCTAGTGTCGATCGACACCGAACCTGGGTGACGATCGACACTAGGGGTGTGTCGATCGACACGAGCTGTTCTGTGCGAGTTTGCTGTTTATTGTTGTTGCTATTGTTGCTTGATGTATTGTCTAGTGTTGACGTACATGGCCTGTAGGCAGGATGATCCACTCACTAAGTATTTATGATAATACTTACGCATCTCTATTCCAATGTGATGCAGGTAACAGAAATGTCCAATCGCAGAATGAGGGAGAGGATGAGGATGTTTAAAATGCTTGTTGTTTAAGTTTATTGTTTTTGCAAATCTGGTGTTTAGGTTGCTAGATTCGTTATTGTTTTATTGAATTCATTTGTTGAACTGGGTTATAATTTATTATTTATTGTTTCTTTTTGAGAACTTCCGTATTTGTTAAATAATAATTAAAAAAAAGGACTGGTTATTTCCTTTGTTGTCCTCAACCACCTTCATATCTTATAATTTAACAATGATAAAATAAAGTTAATAACAACATAATTTATTTTCTAACAATATCGTCCAAAATCAAAATAATTTATAGATGCATATAAAAGCCAACATATTAAAATTGGAAAAAGAGAAAAAATATAAGCATATAACATTAATTTTAGTATATATTTGCATACCTGGTGCAGCGAGAAGTACGATTAACAAGACAAATTTAGAGATTAAGTTTAGTGCCGTGCCTACGTTACAGATTTTGAAACATTTGCTTACGGCATCAAATTTTCTGTTTTTTCAATAGGGCAGCAAATTAATATAGTTCATTAGTTATATTGTATAAATATCAAATAGTAGAATATTTTTAGTATATCAGTGTAGTCTAAAGTTACTTGAACGAAAGTTATATATGGCCATATGGGTTTAAACTGTTTAATAGAAAGAAGTTTACAATAAGATAATAACATTTAAATAATTGAATAAAAATTAGAAATAGTTGTAATGTTAAACATTTCGAGTAAAAAAAGTAGTCTATATAAGTTTCTTCTTTACTTTCATTTAGTCTAACAATGTTTTTCAACATTTTGTCCAAAAATTTAGTTAAAATTAGCATCGGCACATAACTAATTAGCATCGGCACAAAACTAATAATGAATAATGATTTTGATGGTTAACTATTTTGTGAAAATAGTTTTTGAAAAATTACATTTTAGAACAGCCATTTCATTTATTGGTTTCGATTTATTATTTTAGTATGTAACAATTATATTTATTATTACATGGGCATTTTTTTAACAATTATATTTATTATTACATAAGCATTTTTTAATATTCACTTATGGTAGCTGTTAAAGTTGGCATGGCTCATTAACCACATAGAACTCTTCATGTTTATTTGTTGATAACTAAGTAAACCAGATGAATACAAATATTTAAAGAGAGAAAAAATAGTTGCTTATATTGCAAGTCACTTGTAAAAAGGGTTTTGTACAAAAAAAACTCAAACAAAATTATTTTTGCAAGAAAAATCATCACCTTAAAAAAATGTAAGTCAAACCACCCACATTTAAAGTCATCCGCCTATATTGATGAAGTGACATTATTGAAAAAAGAGTTTTGTGCAAAAAAACCTCAGACTAAATTTTTTTACAAAACAAAACCTCAAAACAAAAATACAAGACGATCTACTCAACTCAAAAGTTATCTGCAATATAAAATTGTTTATATCGATAAGATAGCATTAACGTAATATTATAAATCAAATAAAATAAAAGAAACTCATTATAAATTATGTCGGTATGCGAGACTCAATGTAATAATAATAATTTTTAGTTATTTTTTTATTTTTTATTTAAAAATTCTAACATGAATTAAATATTCTAATTTTTTTAATAGTTATATTTTTAACATAGCAAATTGCATCTTAAATATATTAATCTATTTTTCGATTTATTATTTTTTTGATAAACGTTGAGATCCTAAAGGCTTTCTAGGTCCAAAAACTAATCCCATGAGGCCTTGCATCCGGGTACGCGTTATCCCATCGTTAAGGGTATGGCTAGGTGGCCAAGACGACTTGAACCCGGGCGGTATTCACAGCCGCAGTGAGTCCATTTTTCGGTTATTCTATAGTAATCTTTATTAATATCATAATATCTTTCAATCTAATTGGCTAAATTGAACAATTCTAAATTATTTTATTTTAACTGTTAATTATTGTGCTCGTAATTGCGTAATTTATAATATTTACTTTAAGTTATAATTTTTAAATAAAAAATCAAAAATTAAATTAAATAAAAATATTATTATTACAATGAGTCTCACATACCGACATAATTTATAATGAGTTTATTTTATTTTATTTGATTTCTAATATTACGTTAATGCTATCTTATCAATATAAACAATTTTATATTGCGGATAACTTTTGAGTTGAGTAGATCGTTTTGTATTTTTTTTTTTTTTTTTTGAGGGTTTTTTGGCAAAACAATTTAGTCTGAGTTTTTTTGCACAAAGCTCTTTTTGTTTCAATAATGCCACTTCATCAATATAGGTGAGGACTATATTGCGAGTGACTTTAAAGGTGGGTGGTTTGACTTGCATTTTTTAAAGATGAGGATTTTTAAAAAAAAAAAAAATTAGTTTGGGGTTTTTGTATGGATTTTAAAATTCATCAAACCAATAACAACGAATTTTAATAAGAATGTCAAAATCCATTAACCAATAACAATGAATTTTGAAAATTTTAACAATCATCATAAATTCTACTTCCAATAACTCTTCTAAATGTCGTTTAAGGTTTTTTCACAAATATTAAAAAATATTAAAATTTTCTGTTTTATCCATAATTAATACACAACAGTATTTGATTTTATCAATTATTGAGCTGAGAATAGATATAAATGTGGAAATTAGATTAAAATTTTGTATTGAAAATGTAAAACTAAACTTATAAAACAAAAATGAAGAGGCATCAAATTACTCTCTTCTATGTCTTCTTCTCTATCAAGGTAATGTCCCTTTCTTGGCTTTACTCCTCCATTGACTTTCATATAACATTATTTTACTCGCGTTGGACCCGCATCCTACGCGAATTGAGAAATTTACAGGTTATATAATTAAATAATATTTAAAATCATTTAAAAGAAATATAATTTAATAATTTTTTATGTATATGTTAGCAATATTTATGAGTAATAATATACTCAATTTGTTCCTTAATAGTTGATGTTTAAGGAAAAATGTGTTTGGATGTATCTGGATGTATCTGGATATGTTTTGAGTCCAGATACATCCAAATAATGTCCAGATGCATTTTTCCTTAAACATCAACTATTAAGGAACAGAGGGAGTAATGTTTATTAGTATTGCAACTGTAATTATACGATTCTATTAAAAACTATATTAAACGACAACAAATTTAGAAATTTAGAAATTCAAAAACCTAATAAATCATTATGGTTTCACATCATTTTGTTTATTTTGTAATAGTTTCATAAACCAATATACATCTTAATTTCCAATATGTGGCTTTGAAAACATTTTCAATACACAATAAACACAATCCAGCACGATTAATAACACAATAAACACCCAATCAACCACGGAAACTCTTGTATCACGACCTAAAACAATAGTCAATCGATCTCTAGCAATTACGAGCTTATGGTCGTACACTCACCTCGAAAACGGATTGAAACAAAGAGGAAAAACGAGAGATAGCGATGAACAATCCTCCACAACGATCCAAGACACTAGATGTCACTATGAAATCTCTCCTCTTCTTCTCTGACTTTTAATTCCCTCCAAACCACGAAGAAAAACAGCTCCTTCTCTTGGAATCGCGACTTAAGGTTTGTGTTCTTAACCAGCGCCTCAAACCGGATGAAATAAAATCGAATTAAAATCGATTTTTAGAACCAGTGTTGACCGATATCCTCTCTGTTGTCATTCGACACCACTCGCCAAAACCAAAAAAAATTGGTTTACAGATGTTACAAAATAGTATATACATCTGGAGGATGTGAACTTTAGCATTTCTCTCTCCTCCAAAGTTCAAACACCGTGGCTTGTAGTTGTAGATTTGTAGTATTCGCTTCAAAATAATGGCCACGTTGCTGCTGTTCGGATAGTTTTGACTGTTACTACTTTCTGCACATGATATGGGCTTTGTCACTTCGGGCCTATTTGATAGTTTAAAAAAAAAAAAAAAAAACAATCTCACGCACTTGTAAAACCCATTTTCTCAGTAGGGACAAATTCGTCATTCCGTATGTTTAAGAAACCCTAGTCTCCGTCCAATATAACACCTTTCACTTGCCGACTCGACGCAGTTTCGTTTCCGCAACTCCATTGCTTCCCTCTGTTAAAGCTCGACTTTGATCTCCTTGAAATGGTACGTTCCTCTCCTTATCGATTTGATCCGTAGATCTATTCAGTGATGATATGTTTTGTTGAATGGATTCCTTAACCAAACTTTATTTGTGGTTGTAGGCGTCGGAGAAGAAGCTCTCGAACCCCATGAGGGACATTAAGGTCCAGAAACTTGTTCTCAACATCTCAGTTGGTGAGAGTGGTGATCGTCTCACTCGTGCTTCCAAGGTCTGTTTTTTTTTTTTTTCCATTTGATAACAATGAGAAGGAAAAAAAAAATGTATACTTTAAGATTCCCATTTGCTTGAAAGGGCCAATAGAGTTTATGAATCGTTTTGTGGATTGTCATTTCTAGGTCTTGGAGCAGCTTAGTGGCCAAACCCCTGTTTTCTCAAAGGGTAAGTGAATGTGTGTTATTTATTGTTATTGGTTTAAGATTTGCTATAGCTTAGATTTAGTGTTCTTATTTGTTAATTTATGTTTATTTGATTTTGTATAATAACAGCGAGGTACACTGTGAGGTCTTTTGGAATTAGGCGTAATGAAAAGATTGCGTGTTACGTCACTGTGAGAGGTGATAAGGCAATGCAGCTTCTTGAGAGTGGTTTGAAAGTTAAGGAGTACGAGCTGCTTAGGAGGAACTTCAGTGACACTGGTTGCTTTGGATTCGGTATCCAAGAGCACATTGATCTTGGAATCAAGTAAGTTTTTTTTGTTAATTCAGATACATCATTATTGGCTTAGCACAAAGAATTTGGACATTTGGTGCTTCAGTTTCTTCATGGAATGGTCTATGGATTAGTTTAAGATGTACCTCTACTGGTTTTGGTTGAATGTTAGATTTGGGTTTGATAAAAGATGAACACTTGACACTGGTTTTTGTGGTTCTCATCTGTTATCATTTGGTGTGTTTTTAGGTACGATCCTTCTACTGGTATCTATGGAATGGACTTCTACGTTGTTCTTGAACGCCCAGGATACCGTGTGGCACGTCGCCGTAGGTGCAAGGCTCGTGTTGGTATCCAACACAGAGTAACCAAGGACGATGCCATGAAATGGTTCCAAGTTAAGTATGAAGGAGTTATTCTCAACAAGTCTCAGAACATCACTGGTTAAAAAAAAAGCTTAAAAGTCTTTAGAGATTTTGTTTTGATTTTTTTAGCTTTTTGTTTCAAGTTGTTGTTATCTTTACTATTTCTGGATGTTGGAAGAGTTTCTTGTCCTAGTAAAAAACCTTTTTTGACATCAGTTTGGTAGAATCTTAATCTTCCAAGAACCTTGAAGATATGTTCCTTTGGTTATTTATATTTGCTGTCATCAAAAGTATTATCAGTCGAATCAACTCCTTTGATTTCCTCTCTTCTTTGAGCTCCGCAATTCTCATTTCTCCACATCAAGAATCTAGTCTTGGTATTGGTTTTTGTTCGAGACTTGTCCTGATAGATTTTAAATTTTTCGAGACTTGTCCTGATAGATTTTAAATTTTGTTTCAACCATTGTTCTTACAATGTGATTTGGTAGATTGAAAGGTTAAATTTTGCAGCATTGTTCTTAGTTCTTACAATGTGTTTTTGTGTATGTTATAATATGTTTTTGTTTCAACCATTCTTAAATTTTGCAGCATTGTACAATGTGTTCTTAGTTCTTATAATATGTTTTTGTTTCAACCATTGTTCTTACAATGTGATTTGGTTTATTTGAGTTAAAAAGTAAACATTTTCAACATAAAAACATATTATATAATTACACAAAAACGATGAGTATTAAGTTTAGAAAATGCAACATTGTTAGAAGAAATACCACCAATAGCAGTTAACAAGTTTTAATCCAACCGAAGCTCTAGTTAAATCTAGTAGCGTCTCAATCAACTCTTTATTCATTTCCGTTATGAAGAACAAATAACTAACTTGTGGACCAAGCAACCACTTCAGAAACACTAAATAACAGTGCGAGACAAAGATGAATCTCTCAGTCTATTTATGGCCAACTTATGAGATTGTGTAAACCTTAACTACTCTCGTTGTGTCACAGACGACAAGATTCTCAGAATCAGACTGATTCGTGCAAAGCCAATTCACCTGTTTAAAAACCAATTAGATGTTAGTCAGAATCAGATAAAAGAAGAAGAAGAAGAAGAACTGGCAAAGCAAAAGAGCAATGAGAGAGATTTGTTTAATCACCTTCTTGCTCAGGCTAATATTCAAATGGAGGAAATCTCTGTTATTGTTGAGTTCTGAGTCAAGACATCTAAAGCAATCCCAGATTTTAACCGTCTTATCATTACCACCTGAGATCAAGAACCTACCTTTCTCCTGAAACAGAGAAAACGCAACACAAGACACAGCAGCGTTGTGTCCACCAACAGAGTAATCTAAACAAACCCTTCTGTTCATCACATTGTTGCTGCTGCTGCTGCTCCCGCTTCCTTTTGATGAAGTTCCTTTCCGTGAAAGTTCCGATTCGATATCGATCAAATCGACAATTCCGTCGCCTCTAGCAACCGCGCAAACCTTGCCTAACTTATCAACCATGTCCATCTCCGGAATTGCTATCGAGTGGACAAACGCAGGGTTTAAACATTGCCCTGAGTTACTTTGTGTATTATCAGAGCCTGAAAAGATAGCAGAAACCAGATTTAACGGCACATATATAAACCCCGAAAATCAGCAAGCTTAGGCTTTACCAAAGTCTATAATCTTTTGCGATCGGCCTTTTGAGAAATCCCACAGAAGGAGCTTTGAATCAAGTCCACCACTTATAACTGCAAGAAACACTAGACATTTTATAAACCTTGAAGAGAGATTATAACAAAATGCATAATATTTAGTTAGTTAGTTAGTTACCTTCCCAAGGTCTCCATGGAATGAATTGTACACTACTGCATATCTTTATATGTCACATTAAGGCAAAGAAATCTAAAGACCGGTGGGAGGGAGCAAAAACAAGGACGATTAAGGGATTAAGGATACACTTGTATGACCAGCTCTAAGGGTTTTGTAAAGACATTTCTGACCAATGTCGATGATCTGTGTTCGAGAACAAGCACAGTTAATTCAATCATACTGAGAGGAGGAAAAAAAAAAAGAGTCATGTTTATTGTAATCTTCAAGTATTGGTGTACCTTAACATCACCAGAATCATCTGCAGAAGCTAGAAAACATGATCTTCCATTACATACTACCTGGTTTACTTCATCTTTGTTGTAACAGTAACTCTCTAATGGCTTCCAAGAAGCAGCATTTAGCTAATGAAATGGAGAAAAGAGAGAAGATATTTTAAACCTAAGTGAAGAGGATATGTTTTTATCATTTATCAAAGAAGTTTTCGATTTTTTTTTCTTACCGTATGAACATCCAAAGACTTGATTTCGTTTCCAGAAGAAACATAGAGAATGTTCTCGTTACCTGGATAAAACAATATGTATCACCAATTGAAACAAAGAGATGAAATTGAGATAGAACAAGAGAAAAAGAGACGAAACCTGTCTTGAAACAAAGAGATGAAACAGGTTCTGTCCCAACGTTAATGGTGAATTGGACATCTTTACATCGCAAATCAAACCAGCAAACGCAACCATCCTATAATTCACCTTTCGAAATTGTTAAACATTCTTCATACTTTTACCTAAATCGATGCGGAATAACTATGATAACGAAACCCTAAATTCAATTGAATCAAAGAAGATGGTTCAGTTAGAGATTTTAGAAGAGACCTCGCCGGAAGTGACAACAAGTCCCGGCCGGTCACGAGAAGTTATACAACAAGTGGCAGTCGATGAGTGGCCTGTCAGCTTCCTTGGTTCCGCCATTGCCATAGCTAATAGCCCTGTGAGCGAGTTTCTCCTGCGAATGTTATGGTCGGGAAAAGCAAGCTAACCGAACCAAACCAAAACGGTTGAGCCAAAAATTGAACCAGAAACTTTTCCTCCCAAAAAGGCAATTGGATGATCCAAAAATTTCATATGAAACTTAACGTATTGTGCGGATTTAAAATTTAAATTATATAATATACAAAATTTTGTAGAGTAGTATATATTATTTCATATAAAAATACATGTGTGATTTTCTTTCTTCTTAAAAATGCTCTGGACAAAAAACTTGACATATTAGAAAATATAATCTCTTTCTTTTTTCTTTAAAATTATTTACGTTTTTAGATTTATATATATTTCTATTGTTTACTGAATTATATGATAACATAGACTTGTTTGGCCATGTTTTGCCTAACCACTCTGTTTTTGGCTGTTTCTCTGCAAATTTATATCGGTTTCAAACTTTACATTGTTTGATTCCTCTGTCTAAAGGCCCGTGTAAGATGCATTCCCGTTTAGAAAACATTTCTAAAACAAAAACTCTCAAAAAAATTGTTAGAATTTTTCAAAGTTTGGAAACGCAATGAAAACTTAACGGAAACATATTTCTTTTCTTAAAAAAAAAAACATAATAACTACTAAGTAAATAATTACCAAACAAATAATAAAATTAAATGATTAATTTAATTATTTTGGGTATGTTACTGAATTAATTTGATTTCATATGTGTTACAAACAAAAGTACCTTTTTCTTCTCAAATAATATAAGAGATTTATAAATGAATTATCATCACATTGGTGGGTATATTTGAGAGAATAACCATATCAATGTACATGATATTTTATGAAATATTACTTAAATTATTCCTTAAATTAATGTTATACTATTTTATTTTTGTAGTATGAAAACATTGTTTATATTTAAAGATTTAAGGTATAACTTTTTAAATTTAGATTTTGTGTTTGAGATTTATATTTTCAGATTTTGGGTTTAGAGGGTAGCTCTTTAGTTTATGGTTTATATTTTTGGGTTTATGGTTTAGATTTTGGGTTTAAGGTTTATATTGTTGGGATTAAGGTTTTAGATTTTTGTATTTAGAGTTTATATTTTTGGATTTGGAGTTTAAAGATTAGAAATTAGGGTTTATATCTTTGAATTTAGGGTTTAGATTTGGGTTTAGGGTTTGGATTTGGGTTTAGAGTTTAACTTTTTCGCGTTTAAGATTTTATTTTTTGAGTTTAGATATTATTTCTAAGTCTACACTAGTTGACTATATATATATTATAGTTTTTTTTCTTTGAGTGTAACTGGTTTTTAAAAAATGGAATATAAAAAATCAATTGTATCAATTTAAATGGATAGAAAAAAATGGAATGGAACAAAATTGGTATTCCATTCATTCATGAAAATTTTTGGTGTGAAATGATTTTTCAAAATGATTTGTTTTTTTTTTATGTGGAATGAATGAGACAAATAAAATGATTTTTATTTTATTTCTTTGTAAATGGTAACAATTTTATAGAATTGCTTGGAATTTTCCATTCTACGTGATTCCATTAAGAAAAATTGCAATCCAGTTGCATCCTTTGAATTGTATGTGATTTGCTGAAAGGGCAAATCCGTTCAGATCAGCAAATCGTTCAAATAAACAGTGTTTACTTACTTTTTGAATTACAGATTTCATATCGCTGTGACCTATATTCTTAATTCTTTTTCTTTCTCTCAATATAATTATTGATCAAAAATACCCATAATATAAGTAGGATATGATTTAAGTTCTGGAAAATTAACAACACATGAGAATCAAAAGCATTTTCCAAGCACGAAACTATATAATCAACAGAAATACATAAAATGGGGGCATTAATCAACCTAAAGCAATCTTCCATATTCGAATGACTTTGAATGATAATAAACTGTTAACAAAATAAACCATCCTCAACTCTCTCTCTGTCTTGATTAGTTTGAGCAGCATCCTGGTTTCTTCACATCGGAAACATCTTTACCGATATCGATCTTATCTCCTTTGGCCGGAACATTCGCGGACTCGCTCGCTGCCTCCATCGCCTTCTTGCTCACAATGCAGTGGATCTGAGTGAGGACCTCCGCGAACGCGTTCTCGACGTTGGTGGATTCGAGAGCCGATGTCTCCATGAAGTAGAGAGACTCTTTCTCCGCGAACGACTTCGCGTCCTCGGTCTGCACGGCCACGAGATGGCGGAGGTCGGACTTGTTCCCGACGAGCATGACTACGATGTTTGGGTCGGTGTGGTTCCTGAGCTCTTTCAGCCACGTCTCGACGTTTTCGAACGTCGAGTGTCGTGTCACGTCGTAGACGAGAAGCGCCCCAACAGCTCCTCGATAGTACGCGCTAGTGATGGCTCGGTACCTACTCAAAAACGAATCCTTTTGTCAATGAAAACTAACACAGAACGAAGAAGAAAAGCTTTTCGATATACATAGCAAGAAGCTTCTCAATTTGATTTCAAGAATCTCAAATGAGAAACAAGATTTTAAGAATCGTGGAAATGAAATTACTGAAATTAATTAGCCAAAACAACTGAAGAGATTCGCTGGATCTACTATCTAGCTGCATTTCAAAATTCGAATACAAATCCAGATCTATTTTTTTGAAAGAATTTTGAAATCAATTGCACACAGATCTGATCTAAAACACTTTAAATCTCGAGCGATCTGCTGAAACAAATCTAAGAACAAAGAGACCCAAAAGGACTAGATCGAGAGAGAGATGAGACCTTTCTTGACCAGCAGTATCCCAAATCTGAGCTTTGATGACTTTCTCATCGACATTCAGACTCCGAGTCGCGAACTCGACGCCGATCGTGGATTTAGACTCGAGGCTAAACTCGTTCTTGGTGAATCGTGAAAGCAAATTGGACTTTCCCACACCGGAATCGCCGATCAGAACCACCTTGAATAGGTAATCGTACTCATCGTCTGCTCTGTAACCCGCCATTGATTCTCCTTTTCCAAAGCTTTTTTTTTTTTTCTGATTCCGAGAATGCAAATTTAGAGAAAGACGAAAATGCTTTTGCGCTTGTTTTTTTTTTTTTTCAAAATTTCAAAAACCCTGAATGAGATTTACGGCTTTTTGTTTTTGCTTTTTTTTTTTTCTTTCTGAGATTTTGTTCACAAAGATATTTTAGATTTCTACAGAGAAAGACGCGGAATTGAAATTATCAAAAGGGAGAAAAGAGAAAGGACTTGTGCTGTTGTCTTTATCACAAAAAAAAAAAAAAGCTAGCATTTGCGAGACTCTGTGAATGGAATTACTAAAACACCCTGCTAACGCATTTGGATCTGTAACCTGCTTGCCTGGTCATAAGTGAGGTTACTTTCATCATTTCACGTTGTCTTTATCTTTTATGTTTCTCTTTCTTAAAAATACAAAAAAATTTAAAAATGCGTCTGCCGGGAGTCGAACCCGGGTCTATTGCTTGGAAGGCAATTATCCTAACCGTTGGACTACAGACGCTATTGCTGAATGTAATCGTGGTAGGATTATTATCTTTTGAACGTTATCCTTTATTTTTTCAAACAAAATTACAAAAACGATTCTATGCGTCTGCCGGGAGTCGAACCCGGGTCTATTGCTTGGAAGGCAATTATCCTAACCGTTGGACTACAGACGCTTTTGTTCAGAAACTAAAACATATGGTAATTGTCATTTCAATGTACAATCATTTTTATCTTTAATTAATTGGTGAAAGAAAAAAAAACAATTGCGTCTGTTGGAGTTTGAACCCGGGTCTGCTGCTTGGATGGCAGCTACATTTTATATTTTATATATTTTTAATCCTAAATAATATGACGTGGCAAGTAAATAAAGCGTCTATAAATATTGCAGAGGTCTGTTTCGCTTTCTCCCTAACAAACTTTAATTCGGAGTCAAAACGGAGTAGACGACGACTGTTGAAGTCTCTCTCCCGGCGCTTCTCCCGCCGGTAATCGCCGCGAAAGCTCTTCATCAGCGAATCGATATTTCTCCGTTTCGGCGCCTGCGATCGATTTTTTACCGGCACTGATAAGTTTGTTCGCAGCGACTTTCAATCAAACTCGGCTCAAGTACGGTTCCAGAATGGGTTGCATCGGATCGTCTCAGGCCAGAAATGAAGGCGGAGGTTAGTGGAATCGATTGTTCTTGCAGCCTCTTTCCGTTTGTTCTTTTGAATTCTCTGGCGGTTTCGTTGAATCTTATCTGATTTAGGTATCGTTTCGCTGAGATTTGGCTACGATTTATGCTTGTCTTATGTAAGGTTGTGATTATTGGAGGGATTTGAGGATGAAATCTCGTTAACCTGTTTAGGGATTTGCTATCTTGCATTGTTATTCGTAAAGATTGCAGAAAGTTTGAAGCGAACCAGATTCGTGTCATTAGGTGCCCAATTTCGCAGAATTAGATTGAAACATTGCTTACAATGTTCGTTTCAGAATCGGAAATGTTCTTGAACATTCACATTCTAATGGCTCTCTGCCTTTCTTTGATCAGAATGTGTAGAAACACGATGATGAGAGAAGGCTGTTATCAGTGGTGTGACTGAAACGTTTATACGCACAATACACAAGATCTCTGGACTCTGCTATTGCGATTCCTATTTTATCTTGGTCTTGTTGAAATCGAACTTCTGATGTAAATGGTCTTTGAACAGGTGTTTTTTGAGAGAGAACTGCTTAGAATTGGTAGTTAGTTTATATATGTTGTTATCATTCTCTTGATGAGTTTTGTGTGTGAATTTTGATTTTTGACAGTGAAAAGAAAGAAAATCCGGAAACCAAAGCCGTGGGCGCATACTGAGCCAATCACAAGAGCACAGCTCACGAATATGCGTGAGGAGTTTTGGGACACGTCTCCACACTATGGTGGTCAAAGAGGTATAAACATAGATCTCTTTCTTGTAGTCTGCATTTGTACTATGAGCATTTGGAAACTGAGTGAATTTCTGATAATGATCAGAGATATGGGAAGCTCTTCGAGCTGCTGCTGAAGCTGAAGTGACACTCGCACAAACAATTATAGACAGTGCAGGCGTGATTGTTGAGAGCCGTGACTTGACATTGTGTTGGGATGAAAGAGGTTTGCGAAAACACACTGATTCGTTTTTATTTTCTTTCCGTTCTTGTTGTGTATCTTACTGGCTTATCTTTTACTAAAATCAATGCAGGTGCTAGATATGAGCTTCCTAGGTATGTTCTAAGTGAGCCAACAAATCTGATTCGAGAGCAGGGACAGTGACTTTTCTAAAATGACAAAGAAAGCAAAGCTTATAGTAAGTAGTAGTAGAAGAAGAAGCAAGAGAAGACTAGGATCTGAAAGCAAGTCTCACATTCTCTACTTAGTAGTACATTACACACTCTTTGTATAGTTACTGAAATCTGAATTTGGAGATGGCGACACGTGTTGGTTGAGACTTGAGACACAGATGTACAGTCGGGTCTCCGTTGTTTTTTTGTTGAAATGATTAATGAACATGACTGAGTTAACAACAGCGTCCATGTATTTTGCGCTTAGTCTTATTTGATCAAAATTTAAGTTTACAGAACCAGGACAGAATTCAAAATACATTGTAACAAGAAAAACATAGTTTTAAAAAAAATTGGCTTAGGTTTCATACAAAATGATTCTCTCCGCTTTCTTTTTAATTTTTTAAAAAAAACTCTAGAAAACATTTGTGTCAGAAATGGTCTTCATAAGTCACCGTGTCTTTTTGTTCATTGGATTTTGGAGCTATTAACTAGCCCATTACAATATTTATATTGTTGATGTATACGATCAAGTCTCTGTTTTTCCTTGGATAATATAATGCATGTCAGTGTACATAATTAACAATTAATTTAGTCAATAATTGATGTTCAGTCCCTAATTTTTCTTAGGTCAATTATTGATCGTTAAACATTACCCGTTTTAGTTCAATGTAGTCTCGTATAATATTACTTACTTACTGTCAAAGGCCAAAGTGATCATAACCTTTGTCGTTTGAACGAAATGATTAGATTACAACTATTTGATTAGTTTTATAATGTTTTTACTTCTTAGTAATTAGGTTTATGATTTAAGGATTATTGAAATTGCTTATAATATCTTTCTTTTTTTTTGTATATGGACTTAAAGTTTGAAACTGGATAGTAACACTATATGTGATGAGTTTATGAGCTCTATTGAGGTTCATCTCCTCAATGTCCTATACCTTTATAGTAGTCTTTTTCCTCTCGAAAACAAAAAGCCATATCTGTGTGGTTTAGTATAATGTAGTAAATCTCATGCCAAGACCTGTGGAAAGATTCAAACTAATTCAAACTAATTTGTTGCCCGCCTATTCCCCCAGCTAAAGTGACTCCATCAAAATTTACACAGACTTTTCAGTCCCCTCTAATTTCATCCAAACTTTTAATACCTGTCGATTCCCACATTTGTGTTTTAATATTCAAAATCGAGTTTAATGATTAGGGGATTAAAACGCAGATCCCGACAGCTAAAAAAAAGATTGGGTGGAATTGGGTAGTGTTGAAAAGTCTGGGTGGAAACTGATTTAGATCGTGTAGTGGAGGGGGAATGGGCCGTCAATATTTTTTTTTTGATGAAACCAAAATTCCAGACAAATAATAAGATTTCTCGAGTAGACTTCACAGATTTTTGATAAAACCCAAATTCAAGAGATGAATGTATACCATTATCTGCAATTAAACAAATATCAACCACATTATAAATGTTAAAGAAAAAATAGACTTCACACATAGACTTCTCTACAAAGTCTACTTGGTAATATCTAAAGTGCTAATCAAACAAGAAAACTGTTTTCACTTTGTATATAACGAATAAGCATGTCAAAATGAAGTCTAACTCTGTTATGAAGTCTACCGATGAAGTTTACGACAAGAATTAGACTTCATTGACCAGTATACTTCATATTTTTGTTTAAAGAGTTTAAAAAGTTTGAATATTACACCTGGAGAGAACCCTTCTACTTTCATATAGTATATAGCAATATGAGGCAATGGATGGTTCCAAAATTAACTGACACAAAAGCATAACTATATTCATGCAACTGTTCAAAACGAAAACACAATAAAACCCAACTTCATAGACATCTTATAGAAGTTAATAATCATGAAGAAAGAGAAGTGACTTAGGCATAATAGAATTTTGTGTGTCAAACAAAGAAAACATGAAATCTTTTACATAGATTTTTATTGGGTTTTGTGCAAAAAAACCTGCGAACTAATTTTTTTTTGCAAATTAAACTTTCAATTATATTACGTGCAAGTCAATCCCCTGAACTCCAAAGTCACCCGCTATATAGCCCCTGACTATATTTGTCACAAAATTTAAAATATTTTATGCAAGAAAAACTCGCGAACTATTTTTTTTGTGTGCAAATTTAATCTTCAACTTAAAAAACATACAAATCAAATATACAAATAATAAAATGTCATTTTTGTAATTTTTATTCGTTACATTAAATATTATGTAATTTTTTTTTGCCATTTAAAATATTTTAACTATAATTATTTAAAATAATTTAAACAAAAAAAAATTCATCAATCTCACTTATTTCTTTCGCCTCTACCTTTAGGATTATTTCTCTCGATTAATTTTATCGTGAGTAAGTTGATTTTCTTCTTGATCTCATTAGGTTTAAAATAAGTTATTTTGTTTATTGATATTTATGTTTATCTTTTGGTGTATGTACAAAAAGAATTTGTGTGATTTTGAAATTAATTTAGGGGGTTTATTAGTTCATGTATTTTGATGAATTTACAAATTCTAGCTAAAATCTCATTTTATTAGATTAATGAATTTAAAATCTTTGTTAAACACTCCTATTTATTTAATGATTTCTAAATAGTAAATGAAATCGTTGATGATTTTTGTATAACTAGTATATTTCGAGCTATTTGAAAAACAATAAGTGAAATATGTCCAAAGCTAACACTAAATGTTTTCGAATATTTTGCGTTTTAAAAGGATCTTAAGAAGGTTTTATTCCAAA
>OVBJ01002635.1:0-13935 GCA_900406535.1 Noccaea bulbosa
GCAAAGGCTAAGTCTGGGGGAGTTGATATCATCATATTTTACATGTTTTCACTGAGTATTTATCTATGTTTTGAAGTGTTTTCAATAAGGTTTTATGCCTTTAGAGGTAGTTTTCTTGTATATGTTGGTTTTGGAGTCTTAANATCCATGCAAGTTTCCAAGTCAAGAGCCTCAACAAAACTCCATTTGTCCGATTCTCGCATTTGGACAGAACCGGAGCACCCGAAAGATGGCCACGGCCGGAGGTCTTCCCGACGTCCAAAAGAGGTGATCTTGTTCTTATTGGATAGATAATTGAGTGAGCCATTACGGCGAAGTGGAATGGAGCCATTTGGATCAGAAATTCGATCTAGGAATATTTTCTCCCAAGACGTGTCCACCAGGCGAGGAAGTGAAGCCCATGGAGAATAAGTGTAGCCCAACGTCCAGACTTCCGCNGTTCCGCGGGATGGACCATGGCTCAACTTAACACAAGCCTAGCTTAATTATGGTGGTTTCCTTGGCCTTATTTCGGCCAATAAACGTCGCAAAAGATCAAGTCCAGCTCATCGGAAAGTTTCCTTTTCCGGCACTTCAAGGACCTAGCGATTTCCAAGCTATATATACACGTTTTTAGCCTCTTTTCGAGGTGTGTCTAGGGTTGGCCGTCAGAGAGGATACAGAGAGAGCTGCGCCGTCCAGGAGGAAGAGAAAGGAGGCGCCGTTCAAGACCCTAGCACACATAAAACCTTGTTCTTGTTCTTTTCATCTTTTCCTTTGTTTTTGTATTTTGGATCTAAGAAGTTATCAAGGGATTTCGATTTATTCTTCAACAGAGAAGCTTCTTCTATCCCTTACCTCTTTTTAATACTTGCATGATGCTTTCAATCATATCTTGCTTGTTTGTTTGCATCATAGCTGAGTAGATCCTCTTGTTAGGCGAGGTAAATCAATGAATCTTGTATGATGTGATTGGCGGTTGCAGTTGGGATTTTTATTCATGAACCGATCTTCACTTTTATTTGAACTTAATGCATGATTGCTCTACCGTACATCTAGCAATCTGATCTAGGGTTGATACACTCTCCAAAAGCTTGTTATATTGCTNTATTGCTTGATCTAATATTTGGTGAGCTAGGCGTCTTGGGCAATGAAAGCTGACCTAAGGAGTCTAGTGAACTCTATCATTACTTGAACCGTTAATTCATGATTACAGCTTGTAATAACCATCGAAAGTTGAGTCTATTAGTCTGATTAATCATAGTGGTTGGAGCCACGAAAGTGGAAAGACCATACCTTAGTGTTTTGTGTTCAAGACAGTTCATAATGAAANTTACAACCTCATTTACTTACCAGCTTTTGTTTCTTTTCATTTTAGGTTCACCACAACAACATATTTTCTGTTCTAGCTACTCATCAATCAGCATAGGTTTGAAGTGAAATCACACCCTCCTTGTGTTTGACCCCGACTACAACGCAGCTGTGCACTTGTAGCTCACTTTGGTTGGGTTATAAATTGTAAAACTTGAAGCTAAACCCAAGCCACCACCATCTGCACAGGGTCAGAAGAGGAGAGCATATGAGATGTCTGAGAGCAGTCAGGCTATTCGTGGCAGTTGTTATGGCTGCGGGAGCATGGAGCATAGAGCATAGAATTGCTAGTTGTCCCAAGAGGGAAGCATCCAGAGAAGCCACAATGTGTTTCTACTGTAGGGAGCAGGGGCATATCAGGCCGATGTGTCCCAAGTTACAGCCGATGTCAGTGGCGGCGGTTCAACCATTAGTGATCCAGTCAGCATCTCATATCGTGGCGTTGCAGCAGTTGGATCAGAGTGGAGGAGCGCCACATGTGTACACTTCGTCAGAGGTGAGCCAGTCAGACTATGTCATAGGTAAAAATCTCTAACTCTCTCTTTGTAAATTCTTAGTTGTATTTTGTTAGTGTTGTCTGTTTCTTCTTTGTTCTTGTAACAATGTTATTAGTAGGTGTGTTTAGCGCTTGGCGTGTTCGTGCCTTTTCCAAGGGAGCCGTGGGCTCGGAGATGTTGGGGTCAGATTTTACCTCTGGACGTTATCATTTAAACCAAGTAAATAAAGGAGGAAAACCGAGCTCGATCGCACCTAACCGTGCCGAACCAGGCATTAAGCCGAAGGACCAGTAAGGGGCTTCTCGATGGGCCGAACCAGTATCCGACGAAGCGATTCGAGCCAAGGCCCATCCAAGAAAGCCCACGAATGAAGACTTGCCTTAAGTTAAAGTCGGCGCGAGCCGAAAAATAAAGTTGGCGCGAGCCGAAAAATAAAGTTTACATAAATTTTGTAAAGTCGGTTCCTATTCTCATATAAATAGGAACCGATAGTCATTATTTTCGACATCACTTTTCACCTAGAAAAAGGCACACGCCACATATTGTAGCTCGCATAACAGCTAATAAAAACCATCATTTGGATCGATCTCTGTGTTTTAACTTAAAGAATTCACAGCTCTCTTTTAAACACTCTCAAAGTACTATTGTGCAGTTTCGGCTCGCACAATTTGGCGCTAAAAGGAGGGGCATTGAATTCTAACACTAGAAAACACAAGAGCTCAGCGAAATGACTGAAGGAGATTTAAACGGAACCGAACCGGTGGGTCAGCATAAAGACACTACGGCCACGGTCCAGACCAAAGCAGAAAAGATCGCTGCCCTTCAGAAGCAAACCGAAGAACAAGAGATCTTGAACACATTGACGGAGGAGCTCGAAACCTTACGAGCCAAACTTAAAGAGAAAAAAGAACGAAGCGCAGCGCGACGTAAAAACTCCAACCCGAAGAATCTGACTTTCAACTCCATAGCTGATGAGGCGGAAATAGAAGAAGACAACGACGTGGAGAAAACCCCAGAGCGAGATGAAACGGAGTCCGCATCAGACGATTCGCCGCCACGCCTTGAAAGGAAGCAGAGTCAGGGAACTAGAGGCGCGCCGCCACCCAAACCAATACATATCAACCGATCCTACAGCACTCGCCGAAGCAGTATCGCACCTCCTATTGAAAAAATGAACCGAGTGTCAGTCGCCCCGAGGCACGGGTACAACATGAAAGAGCCGCAGAAGCAAGGATCAGAATACGAGCCGCGATGAATTAGCTGAGATTCGATCCCGCCTTGAAAAATCTGACAACAAAGCAAAATTACTTCGATCGCAGATTCATAGGACGCTCAGCTTAGCGCCGGAAATTGCTCAGATACGTGAGGACGCAGAACAAACACCTTTATGGGCAAGGGTAATAAACGCCAAAATAATCGATCCCAGAAAACTCAGTATACAGAAATATGACTGTTCGGCTAACCCAAAGGATCACATCAATGCATTCCAGGTCGCACTGAGTCGGGCTAAGTTCCGGAACACAGAAGAGAAGGATGCCGGCTATTGTCTCATGTTCGTTGAATACCTGAAAGGTCCGACTTTGGATTGGTTCCTAAACCTCGAATCAAACTCGATCGAAAACTTTCAGCAGCTAACAACTCTCTTTCTCAAGCAATACTCCATGTTCATCGAGAGGTCGGCCTCGGTGATCAATCTCTGGAACATGTTACAGGGCGAAGGCGAGTCGCTTCGCAATTTCATGGAACTCTTTAAAGCAACAATGGCAAAGGCCGGAACGGTCAACGACGAGATCGCCGTGGATTCACTGAAAAAGGGATTATGCTACAAATCCGGATTTCGAAAGGAGCTCGCATACAACAAACCCTAATCAATCGCCGACGCCATTCACCGATCTGTGGTATTCATAGAGGAGGAAGAAGATATGAAGTTGCTAGCTGCGTCACATCTCGCGTCAAAGGCTACCGCAAAACAACTGCCTAATTCGCCAATAGCCCATCAGCAGACGAACCAACATCCCAATCACAAACGCGGTAGAAATGGTTACATTCATCACGAAGGGCTAAACTTCTCAGGGGCGCATAACTATCAGATTGGAGCGAGCCAACAGATCAATGGTACGAGTCAAGCAGGCTCCGATAGGGGACGAGTCCCGAAGAACTACGTTTGGACAAGGAATCAGAATCCCACGAGCCATGATGATAAGGTTTATTGTGAATTCCACCAGTGCTACAGCCATTCGACCGAAAAATGTCGCCATCTGGGAGCAGAACTAGCCAAGAAATTGCTCAGCGGGCAATTGAAAGGCGATCTAAAGCTGGATCAAGTGAAACGTGGGAGACGGGATGACTCGAACGAGCATCCATGATCGCGAAGAAGGATCCACCTTATATTGGGCGGTTCGCAATACTGCCCGGATACAGTGTCATCGATCAAGGCCTTTCAGCGACGAGCCGACGCAGCGGTCAATTGGTACGAGCCACCCAAGCTCCCAAATGTCGAAATCACCTTCACCGAGAATGAAGTGATCGAAATTGATAAGCCACACTATGATCCCCTCCTGATCATGCTGGCCATAGGAAACTTCGACGTGGCTCGGGTTCTCGTCGATACAGGAAGCACGGTCGATATCATCTACAAAAGCACGCTGCAGAAGATGGGAATCGATCTGAACGACGTAAAATCAACACCAAAGCCGTTAGTAGGATTCAGAGGAGAAACGACGATGTCTATGGGATCCATTGTACTTCCAGTCGAGGCGGGAGGAGTGACGAAGATGGTAAATTTTTCTGTCTCGGAAAATCCCCCGATCTACAACGTCATCATGGGAACTCCGTGGATCAACTCGATGCGAGCCGTGCCTTCTACCTACCACCTATGCATCAAATTCTCCACTCCATCAGGAGGCAAAACCATCCTCAGATCGCAGAAAGAGTCATGTATTTTCCTTATGACCGAACACAAACTACGAAATCCGTCACCAGAACTGACTCCCGAGGAGAACCGAAAGAAGATTAAGACGAACCGAGAATCGGCAAATGGCCTAGCTAACCTCTTATAGCAATTACAGATCAGCGGCGACGTCGAGTCAATCAAAAAGAAAGTCGCCAAAGATAGGACGGTTAGAGGCGAGCCAGCCAAAGAAAAGGAACCCGTCATCGAGGAATCAAACTGCGAGGCGGTAATCTCGGTCTGCATAGACGAAGAGAACCCAGAAAGATGTGTGGAGATCAGAGCAAATTTAGACGAAGCAATAAAGGAAGAGTTGATCTCTTTCCTAAAAGAGAACATCGATACCTTTGCATGGGCGGCTGAAGACATGCCCGGGATAGACATTAGCATCACCTGTCACGAGCTAAACGTAGATCCGACTTTCAAACCCGTCAAGTAAAAGCGAAGAAAACTGGGACACGAAGGATTAAAGGCTGTGAACGATGAGGTGGAACGTCTTCTGAAAGTAGGCTCGATTTCCGAGGCAAAGTATCCCGAATCGCTCGCTAACCCAGTGGTAGTCAAAAAGAAGAACGGAAAATGGCGTGTTTGTATAGACTTCACAGATCTGAATAAAGCGTGCCCAAAGGATAGTTTTCCACTTCCGCTTATCGATCGGCTCGTAGAAGCATCCGGATGCATCCCGACGACCGAGAAAAGACAGCCTTCCAAACAGAGCGAGGAACCTATTGTTACAAGGTCATGCCATTCGGACTAAAGAATGCCGGAGCAACATATCAACGGCTCGTGAACAAGATGTTTGACTCACAGCTCGGAAAAACGATGGAAGTATACATTGATGATATGTTAGTAAAATCGCTAAAGAAGGAGGAACATATGGCTCATCTTCACGACTGCTTCGACCAGTTGAACTCACACAACATGAAACTTAATCCAACAAAGTGCCGCTTCGCAGTGACGTCTGGAGATATCCTAGGCTATCTGGTAACTCATAGAGGAATCGAGGCAAAGCCAAACCAGATCCAGGCCTTAATCAAAATGCTGTCACCAGAAACGAAAAGGCAAATACAACAGCTAACCGGACGCATTGCAGCGCTCAACCGTTTCATCTCGCGGTCGACCGATAAGTGTCTGCCCTTTTACGACACATTGCGAGGAAACAAGAAATTCGAATGGACACCGAAATGCGAAGAAGCCTTTCGCGAGCTGAAATCATACTTGGCGAGCCCCCCCGATACTGGCGAAACCAGAAGAAGGCGAGCCTCTATATCTCTATATTGCCGTGTCTATGACGGCGGTAAGCGGGGTCTTGATACGCAAAGAACGAGGGGTCCAGAAACCGATCTTCTACGTAAGCCAAAGCCTAACGGACGTAGAAACAAGGTATCCTCAGACGGAGGTTGTAGTATCGGCTCGGAAACTACGCCCCTACTTCCAGCCGCATTCAATCATCGTCCTAACGGCGTTACCCTTACGAAATATCCTTCACAGTCCGAGCCAATCTGGAAGACTAGCAAAATGGGCAATCGAGCTGAGCGAGTACGATATCGAGTATCGAAGCCGAACGAGCGTGAATTCGCAGGTTCTAGCCGATTTCCTGATCGAACTACCTTTCGGTAGTAGCGAAGAGACAGGCCCACCTAACACTTGGCTATTACATGTCGACGGTTGGTCATCAAAACAGGACACCGGAGTCGGAATTCGACTTACCTCTCCGACGGGCGAGATCCTGAAGCAATCGTTTCGTCTGAATTTTGGCGCATCAAACAACGAGGCGGAATACGAGGCCCTAATAGCTGGACTAAGGTTAGCGCTAGGGATCGGAGCCCAAGATATACATGCCTACTGCGATTCTCAGCTCGTCGCGAATCAATTCAGCGGAGAATACGCCACTAAGGACGAAAGAATGGAGGCATACCTTGAAGTCGTCAAGGAACTAGCCAGACAGTTCGGCAAGTTCACTCTAGAACAAATCCCACGAGGCGAAATACTCAAGCCGACGCTCCGGCGTCACTCGCCTCAACTTCCGATCCAGATCTGAAAAGAATAATCCCGGTGGAATTCATCGAACACCACAATATCGATGTGGGCGAGCCTGAAGTCGTAATGACAATAGCCGAAGATGAACCCGATAATAATGGCGATCCCGATGATGACCAACCTACAGAGATGGACATAGACAATGACACAGAATATGGTTGCGATAAAAAATGGTGAGGACCAATCCGCGTTTACATAGCGGACGGTGAGATCCCGGCGGATAAATGGGCAGCTCGCAAACTGAAGGCTCAAGCGGCTCGTTATATCTTGATCAGAGACGCCGTGTTCAGATGGAGTTTGTCTGGCCCATTGCTCAATTGCGTGGAAGGAAAAGAAGCAAGAAAAATAATGGAAGAAGTCCATAGCGGTTCATGCGGAAATCACTCCGGCGGACGAGCCATGGCAATCAAGATCAAGCGGCATGGCTACTTCTGGCTCACAGTGATTAGTGATTGCGAGAGATATTCGAAGAAGTGCAAAAAATGTCAACGCCACGCGCCGACGATACACCAACCGGCCGAACTACTGTCTTCCATTTCCAATGGACATCGTCGGACCTCTGCACAAGTCAAAACAAAAGAGATTCCTGCTAGTTCTGACAGACTATTTCTCCAAATGGGTCGAAGCGGAATCGTACGCCAGCATCAAAGATACCCAAGTCGAGCAGTTCATCTGGAAGAACATAATATGTCAGCACGGAGTCCCGTATGAAATTGTTACAGACAACGGTTCACAATTTATATCGGCTCGATTCGAAAAATTCTGCGACAAAGGAAGATCCGCCTCAGGAAATCTACACCTCGATACCCACAAGGGAACGGTCAAGCCGAGGCCACTAACAAAAAGATTTTAGATGGCCTCAAAAAACGGCTCGATGCTAAGAAGGGACGCTGGGCCGATGAACTGGAAGGCGTACTTTGGTCTCATCGAACAACACCAAGGCGAGCCACAGGCGAAACACCATTCGCACTCGTCTACGGGACGGAATGCGTCATTCCCCCGGAAGTGCATTTCCCCGGGGTGCGCCGATGGCTATTTACCAGAACAAGCGGGCTACAACCACATGATGATGCTAGACGAGCTAGATTTAATAAATGAATGGCGTGATCAAGCACTTATCCGCATTCAGAACTACCAGCAGTCCGCGGCCAAATACTACAACTCCAATGTCCAAGCCAGAAGATTCAGAGCAGGAGACCTAGTCCTCAGAAAAGTGTTTCAAAACACCGCATAACGAAATGCCGGAAAACTGGGCGCGAACTGGGACGGTCCATACAAAATCACCCAAACAGTTCGCCCGGGGGCTTATCGACTCGAAAAATGGCTGGCGAAGCAATACCGAAGTCATGGAACGTAATGCACCTCAAGAAGTACTACCACTAAGGTGCAAAGCGCCCTCACTTAGAGCTACACGTGACTTGATCCCCGCGAGGGGTACGTAGGCAGTTCACCTTTTGGTGGATTCAGTTGCCCCCCCCCCCNGGGGGGGGAGTGGGGTACGTATACATATACTCCCTTTAGCTTACAACACGGTTCGCCGTTAAACGCATTTTTAAGCTCGCAGCCCTATCTCATCGATGGGTGCATTTTTGAATTCTTTGTAACACGGTTAGCCGTTAACACAAACGAATAAGAGCCCCTCACGTAACGCAGTTCGCTGCTAAACACAATGACGAATAAAATTTTGATCTCCATTATATCAGTCGGCAATACCATCTGCCTACCTATACTATTTCTCTAACAATTCATTTTTAAACAGCTCGTCGAACGTTCATAAGCCATCCCGAGCCAGGTGTTGTTGGCCACAACACTTGATCTTAATCTCTTTATCTAGATTCTATATCATGCGCGCGGTATACAAATTCATCAATCATCGTTCGTTCTGACCCGCTAATTACTAATAGATAAGGATGCGGCAAAAACTGGAACGAATCGATCAGAAACCCAATATCCATAACGCTTCGCAAGTAGCATTGGTCCAATATTAAAATGTCCATATTTCGACCCATGGCTCGTTAATTAACAAGTCAGTGGCAAAAACTAAAATAAGTTGACTTAACCCCGATCCACAAAACTCTTCGTAGCAACATCGGTTAAATTAATATCGCCAAACGGCTCTGATATATTATCCACTTAGTCATCAAAAACTGGAGGAACTTCCATTAGCATAACCTAAATAATGAGTTCGAAAAGCGGATAAAGGCGTCCTGGGGTCATGTTCAAAAATTCAAAAATAACAAGCTAAGATTCAAAGAGGGATTTGGCTTGACGATTCTCGGACGTCAACCGGAGCTTTCTCGGTGTTGTCATCGGGGTTTAATTTCGGTTCGCCCACTCCGTCAAGAACGTCTGTGACTCGACTTGATACTTCCGAGATCTCAGTTGCGACCTTCTCAACACGATCTTCAGGTCTAGCTGCAGAAGGGTCAGCCGGGACTTAGCTCATTGGCTCTAGGGCCGCCACAATCGATACTGGCTCGGCGATCACCTCCGGTTTGATTCCATTCTGAAACATAGGAGATTCAGCGTTGGAACCCCATTGCGAATTTATATCGAGACTGAGTCGTTCAAAAACCAAGTAACCGTCTCATCTCTGGTATGTACCTTGGGCGGATTAGGAGGATCCGAGAAGGCAACGAGCCGACTGATCACGTCAGCTAACAGAGAACTGGCCTCTTAAGTCGCCTCAGGATCCGAAGCAACATACGCCTGGAGGTCAGCAAGCTCAATGTCGAGGTCCGGCGGGTTGTCACTTCGCATATCACCGATCAGACCGATATTGCCTTGAGCTTGAACAAGACGTGTGGCTCGAACATGCACTTCACCAAGCTCCTTCAACTTGGATTCGATCGTCTCGAAAAGACGGGCGTACCGGCTGTTCAGTTTGCACTTCGCCTTCCTTACTTCTACTTCGAAAGAAGCATCCATGGTTCGCACCTGCTCTCGCAGCTGGGTGATCTGAGCCTCAAGAGCCCTCCTTTTCTCTTCGAGCTCGAGATTTATGCCAGCAACCCTAGCCGCCTCAGCGCGATGCCTGAACGCTCCCTCTCGTTGCTTTGCAGCTTCAGCTTTAAGCTTAGCAGCCTCCTCTTTGGCCTGCTTCAACTCTAAAGCCTGTGCTTTTAGGTCGATTTCATGCGACCGCTTCAGATCGTCAGCAAGTTTCTGAAGCTCGTCGAGAGCAGCTTGACCCGAGCGAGCCCTGGTCTCGTAACCCTCGACGACTCTGTTGAAACTCTCCGAGAACTGACACAAAAGATGAAACGAGATAAGAGTCCTGTATCCTCCCCACAGGTCAGGCAGATGAAAAGAAAACATACCGAGAAAATACTAGAGGCAGCCTCCGCATAAGCCTCTCTCTCCAAGAGAGTATCAGGAGGAGGAAGATGAACCGCAGGAGTGCTGTTCGCTAGAAAGTTGGCCGCCTCGGCCTTTTGAAGGGATCGGTATTTATCCGGGTTGAGTTGTGAACCGGAAGGCGCATCCCCCTTAGCCTTCTTCGGAGCCTTTTCTTTGAGCTCGCCCGTGGCAGCTCTTTTATTGTCCCCCGCCTCGAAGGATTTATTCATCAATGGTTCGCTGATCAGATCGGAGGCCTTCTTCTTCTTCCGATTGAGAGCAAGGGATCCCGAATCCCTAGAAGCGTTAGAACGAGCTGGAGAAACAGATACCGATGAAGCTTTTGACTTCGAGCTATTCTCCATAGCCGCTCTGGCGATTGCCACGGCCTTCCCAACACCCGTGGGCGGTTTGCCGATGGCACCTTTCTTCTCAGCTGCGGGCTTCGTCACCTTCTTGCCCTCTATTTTTGACTGGCGAGCTGCTTCTTCCGTATGCCGAAGAGCAGCCGCCTCGACATTTCGGCGAGAATCCTGTTCTGCTCTTTTTTCCTTGAGAATTTCGCGAATCGACTTTTGAGGCGTTGTATTGGAAGACTCAGGCCAATCTGGGACCTCTTCGTCTGAACTTTACGAAGAGTCGAAAAAGTCGTAAGCTTGTTCACGAGCTTTTTCCACTCGTTTGAGAGTGAAATCTCTTTTCCAATGAACTTGCAACTCGCAGGAGCGATCGAGGAACTCAAAGAGATCTCATGGACAGCGAAGCACCAACTTCCGATCTGAAAAACAAAAAACAGAACAAAATTAGACAGGATTGCGAGAATTCAAAATGACGATTTCGCATCGGCTCGCACCGATTTGTGGCGAGCTCAAACTTCCTCCGTACACTCCCGACCGAAGCGCCGTTTATCGGGACGAAGAAAAAATACTTCTCCCAACCATCGTCTTTGTTGGGAAAACCGTCGATGATCTTCCGGTTCTTCTTGTTGGAGATGTAATAGCGAAGTGACTTCCCGCTACGACGAAACTCCAAAAGACTCTAAAGGTGATGGATCCCGAGCGGAATGCCGATCTTGTAGCTCAGGACGATCAGCCCAATCAAATGCTGCATTCCTCGCGGTAATAGTTGACCGAGGGCGAGCCCGTACTTCCCAAGATAATGAAAGATCAGGCTTGGAATGGGAAACCATAAGAAAGTACCGTAGAAGTAACTTTCATATAGCGTCAGGCACCCAGGCGGTGGATCATCGGCTCTTTGATGGCTCACCGGAAGAATAAGCTTAATGCCCTCGGAGATATGGAAGCAGCGTCGAAGTGATTCCAGAGACGCCTCAGTACAAAGTGTCGATCCAGGGGGATTCGGGATCGCCTTTGGACCTCGTTTGTTTGTGACCCTTTTTGGGGCTCGTCCCTCGCATATATCGCCTCTCTGTTCCTTGAGATGAACAAATTCCCAGTGTATTAGAGACCGGATAGTCGATCGCCTCATTAATCAACGATCTTCTCGGCATCGAAAAAGAGCTAGGTCCGAACAACTCCGGATGGACATTCAGAATCGCCTCGTCATCTAACATCTGCTCGATTTGGGCATGAACTGTCTGATCTCAGAGAAATATTTCTTCGACTCGGACAAGAGCTAATTGATTCCTTTCCTCTTCATCAACGACCGGCTCGTGCGCCTGATTCGAACCATCCTGCTGAGCAACCGTGGGCTCGCCCGTCAGCAAATCAATCTCGGCGCCTTTAAGAGCCCGAACCGATTGGTTCCCGTCTTCAGAAAGCGGTGAATCGTGCTCGCCGGTGGAATTTGTAACAGCCCGTGCACCCCTCATGGGCCCCCACCCTGCACTACTAGGGCTGCAGCCCAATACACCCCAACCCCTCTGATGTATAAGGCCACAGCCACTATACCAACCTAGGTTGTTGGTGAGAGACTTGAACATGAGTCCTGCAGATCAATAGACTGCACGGGAAGGACAGCCGTGGGGAAAAAAGCTGTAAAATATTAAAAAAGCTGTAACAACCCGTGGCACCACTGTCCCCAAAGTGCTCTGATACCAAAATGAAACAACCGAGCTTTTTTTTTTTTTTTTTTTTTTAAATATTAATTATCAATTGCGGAAGTTCTCAAAAAGAAAATCAATAATTAATAAACCAAATAACCAGTTCAACAATTAACCAATAACCAATAAAGAATAAATTCTAGCAACCTAAACACCAGATTTGCAAAACAATAACTTAAAACATTAAATCATCCTAACATCCTCATCCTCTCTCGGACTCATTCCGCGGTTGAACATTCATGTTACCTGCATCACATTGAATAGAGATGCGTCAGTATTATCATAAATACTTAGTGAGTGGCTCATCCTGCCTACAGGCCATGTACGTCAATCACTAGACAGTACATCAATCATCAACAACAATAAACAACAAAAAACAACAGCAACAACGATCAATAAAACGACCAGACTCTCCACGGAACCAGTGTCGATCGACACCCCCACCGGTGTCGATCGACGCCCTGCTCAGTGTCGACCAACACTACCAAGAGTGTCGATCGACGCTAGGCACATCGGTGTCGTTCGACACCCTCAATGGTGTCGATCGACACCGCCCCGACGCCTCAACACCAACTTCAACGAAAAAGCACATAAATTTTCACAAACACATAATCAAAGGGTTTTCAACACCCCAATACAATTAAAACACGATTTTCACCAAGAACAACTCAAAAACAACATAATAAACTTAAATACCACGAAAACTCTAGTGATTCACAGACCTACAGTCACGCACTCACCTCGACAAAGGATTAGAAAGAAGGAAAGGAGAAAATGATGAACAGTAACCCTGATGAACAGTAACTACGGCGATGAACATTACGCGATGAACAGTGCACGATGGACAATAATCTCGAAAACTCCCCAAAATCGCCTCTGCCTCTCTCTGAAACTTGTTTTCTCAAAAAAGTTGCTTTTCTGCGCGGCCACGAGCTTTTAAAGCGAAACCTAGGGCTTCCAACCCTAAACCGGACAAAACCAGCCAACTTAAATCAACTTGTCATAACGTCCTCTNATCGACCAAACCACAAAATCAATTCGATCGACTTAAACCAGAATCGAATCCGATAACCGGTGTCGATCGACACACACCTTTGGTGTTGATCGACACTAGCTATTCAAAAGTTTTTTAACATACTTTCTTTGAAATGATTGAACCTTAGACCGACTGTACAACAATCAAACAAGAACATGTACAATCAATCCTTAATTCACACCTCAAAAAGCATATGTAATCTACTCCCGAATCTCTAATGTCGCCGGATACCACTTTTAAAACAACTTTCTCGTTCACAGATGTTACAATTCTCCCCCACTAAACTGGATTCGTCCTCGAATCCCAACACAAACGTTTCTCCAAGACCTCAAAACTCACAGCTAGTCCTATGTTATACGCATGTTTTAAGAGATTATTACTCCTCAAACACCAAACCGTGACACTACCGTCACAAGTTTATATCATGACACGACTGTCACAATATATGTACTGCGACACGACTGCCACAAGTACTCAAACCATGACACTACCGTCACAAAGTCTATATCATGACACGACCGTCCCAATATCTGTACTGCAACACGACCGCCAAAGGTACTCAAACCGTGACACTACCGTCACACAAACCACTAATACTGAGGTAGCGACACCCAAATATAAGTCTGTCGGGCACCACTGTCCCCAAATGTAGACACTACCG
>OVBJ01002636.1:0-13243 GCA_900406535.1 Noccaea bulbosa
TAGGATTTAATATTTAGGGTTTAGGGTTTAGTATATAGGGTTTAGGGTTTAGTATATAGGGTTTAGGGTTTATAATTTAAATATTTGAGTTTGGGTTTAGAATTTAGGGTTTAGGGTTTAGTATTTAGGGTTTTAGGGTTTAGTATTTAGTTAACTTGTTATTATTATTTGTTGTCTGATATAATTACTTATAAAGTGTTATTATTATTGATATCATATTAACTTTATTATTATCATGCTAATACAGAGAAGTTACATATTATAAGTTATAAGTTATCATGCTAACTTTATTATTATAGCTACATATAAGTTGTTATACGGATAATTATTACACGTTAAGTATTTTGTTACGGGAAACTGAGTCAACACTGCGAGTAGGAGGGCCATTTGGTCATTTGGTAGGAGAGATATCTAATTTTCATTTAACTTTATTTGATACCCAATTATCAGAAACACATCATGCAAAAAACTAAGTAACCCAATTAAATACCTCAACTTCTTCTTTTTGTCCAAATAATTATCTGCACTTAAAAAGATTTTTTGTTTGTTTTGGTTTTACTTGAAAAGATTTTTCGTGTATATATCCGCAACAAAATGTTATACTTATCTTTATTATTTATTATAAATTTATACCGACATTGTGTGGTTATCTAATTATCATCGTTTGTTTTCTAAAATGCAACACAAATGTCTAGACCCTAATTTTATATATTAGTACAGCTATTGTTACAACCATATATAATCAATATTGAGGAATATAAGAAAAACCATAATCAATCAGGCCCTAGGTATTAGTATATATGCGCGGCTACTTTTCGACATTTTTATATCATCAAGAATTTCCTTTGGAAACACTAAGAATTTTATTGAATTAAGGATCTAAATAAAATTAGTTGTTGGTTAAAAATATAATTTGTTTTACGGTATAAGATAATTTATTCGTTTTTAAGACCAGTTTCCCTATTAGCTAGATTAAGGCAAAGCTTTGGGATCTACCATGTGTATGACAGGTTGATAGTTCAAGCGAAAAGCTTGTTTTCTGTAAGTGGAATGTATATATATTTTGTGTTGTATTTAACTGACACTTGCTCCACGAAAATGTGCGAATTCAAGTAATAGACTGTTACTAGATGATTTATCGTTAATTTGTATATAACAGGTGGATATATGCTAACCATTTTGACAGTTTAGAACCAGCCAGACAAATGAGAAGCTTTGACCCATAATTTTCTGACGCAAATGAATGTTAGTATTCTTTTTATACAATGAGCAAAATAATATTATATATGATAAAAAGTTCAGAGTTTTTATGTAAGGAAGAGAAAAACTCAAGTGTGTGCAATGTGTTTGAAGTTGGAGAGATTGGGTTCGGACCAGTGAATTTTGTCAGGAGTTTGAAGGATCATTTGGATGATGGCTGTGGTCCGATTTGTGTGAGAGTCACTGTCAATAGAGCTTATGAGTCGCAGACAAGAAATGGCCTGCTCTACAACCCTCAAGTTCGACGGGGCTTGTGGCATATGCTATTAGCTGTATCCTGGGGAACCATAAACGGAGAAGATGTCTTGTTGTGTCAAGATTCACAGGGCCCTACGAAGAGGGCGAGTTGGTTGATGTTGGGGGATACATTTAGTTGGCATGAGGATAGTGAACATGTTTGTCGTAATCAGGGTGAACGATCTTTTCATACTCAACTTTGGTTTCAGATTTCATATGTGTTAATCTTTGATATATGTGAAACTACAATGTTCTCGTCGCCTACATTAATATTTGCGCTGGAGATAATATTCGAGTATTTTCTGGGCACAATATGTCATTGGTCTTGTCCTGTCAACAACTAATCAATTATTTTCTTGATTGTCTATGTTCTTTGATATATAATCTTATTGTTTGATGAGTTTCATATGTTGGACCCAATGAATATTGATTTTGCAGGCCTTTTATCTACTTTGGCAATTATATAACGGACTTGTATTTTTGTCTTTTCAATTTATATTGACTATAATCACGTCAGTGTTTAGGGAAAAAACTTTTGTAGTTATATAGTTCAATCCAGTTCTTATGTTATTGGTTACATTGTTTTTATTTTCTAAATCGCCATAATCAACAAGATAATCCTATTTTCTGAAACCTACATTTTGAAACAATAGTTTAGAGTCACAACGTCACAATATATAGTGTGACTATTTTCTTGACCATTTACATTTCCCCATGCTACGGCTAAGAGCATATGCAAATATCCACGCCGGAAATGAGGGTTGTAGAGAATGCCTTACCTTGTCTCTGAATCATAATCTGCGTTGACAAAGATGCTCACACATATCGGACCGTGGCCATCATCTAAACAACCCTTCAAACGCATGACAAACTTCACTAGTCCCAAACCATTCTCTCCAAGTGTAAGCACTTTGCACATATTTGTTTTGTATCTTCTAACCTCCTGCAACAAGGGAATGAATGCACAGGGAATCAATATCAAATGGAATGCAAAAGGTAATCAATATCAAAAGCAGAGGTAATCATACAAGAGTCTTCTCTCTGGCATGTTGAACTTCAAACGCTTGAGTGAGAGGGCAATGGAGAGCACTCACTATGCCTTCAGAGAGAAAGAAATCTGCAAATCCACGTACACTGTGCACTCCATCTTTATCCAAGAAGGATCTCGGGCATGTGTCTATCATCTCTTGAATTGAGAGTTCAGGAATGGTAGTTCGCAAACGCCTTTGCCTCATTTTCATCACAATTTCCAAATTTCTCACCATGGTGATGAAGACACATATGGGTTGTATCTGCTCTATTGGTGGCGAGAGTTCCTCATCACATTGATCCTCGTAGCTTGTCACGGAAATGAATGCATTCGGATCCATAAAGCAGAGAGAAGTGAATGCATTCGAACCTGCTGAAATAGTGCCGGTTCAGCTATGAGAATCCCACAATACTTTTGCTCCCATAGAGAATTGTATGGTTCCAAATTCTATTGATCCAAAGAATGTCGAATCAGCTATGACAAGTTTTCTAACCAACTTAGGTTATACGGGATGTGTTAATCTTTGATATACGTGAAACTACAATGTTCTGGTCGCCTACATTGATATTTGCGCTGGAGATAATTTTCGAGTATTTTACGGGCACAATATGTCATTGGTCTTGTCCCGTCAACAACTAATCAAGTATTTTCTTGATTGCCTTAATTATGTTCTTTGATAATCTTATTGTTTGATGAGTTTCATATGTTTGACCCAATGAATATTGATTTTGACCCAATGAATATTGATTTTTCTGACACATGCCTTTTATCTACCTTAGCAATTATAAAACGAACTTGATTGTAGTGTTTAGGGCAAAAACTTTTGTAGTTATATAGTTCAATTCAGTTTTTATGTTATTGGTTTCATTGTTTTATTTTCTATATCACCATAATCAACAAGATAGTCCTATTTTATGAAACCTTCATTTTGAAACAATAGTTTAGAATCACAACGTGACAATATATAATGTGACTATTGATTTAACCAATACTAGGTGATTGGGCATAATATCATTTTTACATGTATACTGTAAAACAAAATTATAGTTTTTTTTTTATTTGAAACTTATAATATAGAAGTAGTAAATTAATATTTGTTAAATATCATTTTTAATATTTAAACTTGTTACAGATTTTGGTATTTGTGTAAGAATAAAACACAAACCACGATGGATAAATGTATAGATTTATATGAAGGTTTTACATGTCCATACCTTTAGTTAGTAATGTGATTTGAATATTAGTTCTGGATTTTATAAACATCTAGATTATTGCATTTCCTTCACAAGTTTCGACGAACAACCTTGTTTTCTTTTAGTCCACCATTATTTTATATCATTATAGAAAATCCACTATAGTCAATAATCAACAGATGCATTCTACTACCTCGACCAAGAAAATGAGAAATAAAACAACATCACGTAACTTAGACTTTTAACTATGAGAGTGAATGAGAGAGCTCAATTCTCAAAAATCACTTCACAAATAATAGTATAGATATGAATGTGTACAAAATAAATCAAGGTATTATTTGTCTTTCACTCTATGTACTTGGTCCTTATCTAACATGATGGTAAATGGTACTGATTGAGCTTATGCTGAAATTTTGTTTCTATATACAATTAGATTTGTCTGACCAGAAAAAATATACAACTAGATTGGATCCATATATGTTGACTGTTTTTGTAGAGAGATCAGATCACATCAATTGTAGCAGTAGAACTATAGTGTGTGGAAATAAAAAGAAGCACCAGACAAACTCTAATAGTTCTCTATAATGAAATTCAAGGCAGCAGTAGTGTTAAGAAAAAGACAAAAAAATAAATCTACCAAATTTTAGAAAGATTTCATAATAGAAAGTAGAAGCTACTTTAGAACCGGGTAAATCCAATATCTTGGTAGAAAAGACAATAATCAAATTGTAATCATCAGGAAATGCACGTCATTCCCAATAATGTGATAACTAGTAAAGAAACTCCTGGAAGTTTTAATTCAATCTATTCATTTATTTCAATCTTATTTCTAAATTCCCCTAAATTGGATTGGATTGGATTGGATTCAAGTAAGGTTCTACGACTTGACTCTGCGGCTAGAGGTCGCGTTTGAGAGCAAGAGCTTAGCTCCCTTGACAAGGTCTTCCTTGATCATGAACAGAACCGCAGCCGCTAAAACGCTCTGGCAAATCTTTGTGCTCATCCCTTTGTAAAACCCGTAAAGCCCTTCGTATTTAATCATTTTCAGAATCGCGTCCACCGTTCCTGTAATTCCAAAAAAAACAACAACTCTCAGCTGCTTTTACAGATCCATGAACTGAAAACATATATAGTTTAGCGATCTGATTATTACAAGAGGGTTTTAACTTTTAACCTTTGTACTGTTGTCTTTTGTCCCCTGTTGTGACCTGTTTAGCTTGAAGTCTCGACTTCACAACCAAGAGAGGATACGTTGTGACTGTAGCTCCGAGTTTAGCCACAGCTCCAAGAAGAAATGTCTACGGAAAACCAAAAAGAAAGGATCAAACATGGGAAGTTGGCAATGGAGAGAAAAAAATGTCTTTAATCAAAAGAAACAAATGGTAGAGTCCGAACCTCCAAGGCGGTTACGTTGTTGCTACCTTTCAAGGCACGTTTTTTCTTCAGCTTTGCTAACATTGTCTCATACAGTATAAACTGCATTGATAGATTACTACTTACCTGTGGGTTAAAAAAAATAACACATCTTACATTCTTACTGTCGGTAAATGCAGCCAGACAAACGATATAAGAGAGAAGCTTCAAAAGCCTTAAGTTCATGTACGTACCATGATCAATGTTGGAATTACACCTTTCCAGAAGCCGGTCACTCCAGCTTCTTCGTAAACCTCTCGAATCTGATACATTGTACAACATTTATCACAGAAATCGTCTTGAGAGATTTATCTAGAGTTTGAAATATTTCATGCTGCAATCAGCTGGAAGCCAACTTCTTCTGGTTTGTAAATACGTGAAGCTGTCTCATACCGTATTGAAGGTTCCATATGGACGCGGCTCAACAGGAACCAGAGCTTCTGCATCAGAAGATGGTGACTCGGAGACAGTCTTTTGTTCTTTTGGCATTTTTCTGTGGGTCTGCATTATAAACAAGTATTCAAGACGAGTCCGAAGGAGAAATGAATGAGGAATTGGAGTGAGGACAATTAAGACTCATAGATGCATGTTTAAATCAATGCCATATCTAAAACTTTCAAAGATTAAAGAAAAATGTATTGAAAATACAGAAAATAATGATTGGACACCATAAGAAGAAATTTGCGGTGGTATATATGAAGCCACTTATACCTGCATGCGTGTAAGTTACGATCTAACGATCAGGCACGAGTAACGATCACCAGATTCAAGCTAAGTATATTCAAGAGTTATCTAAGTATACATATAAGAGAATTTAGGAGTTATTTAAATTGTAAGTTTTCCTAATTAGTTTAGGAAACCATCTATGTCTTTCTCTATATAAGGAGATGCCAAAGTTGTGGCATAACTCAAGAGAGATTAAGAGCTTAAGGTTTTGAGTTATTTTCCTTGAGTTGAATAAGAGAGTTATTCTTATTGATTGTGTGTTCTTGAGATTCTTTATATTTGGTGTTTTGCAGTCCGTTGGAGTTGGCCTTACCCCGTCGGGCATCTTTCTTTACGGATAAAGTTATCAAGAAATTGGGTCAATAAATCCCATAACTATATAAGTAAAACCCAACATTATTCTCTCAAACCAATAGAAACAAGCACAAATGAAAACGTATTATACATGTACAGTATATCAATTCTACTTTACATGGACCAAACAATGACCCTCTTTTTTTTGGGCAAAGCAATGACCCAATTGGTCTTGGGTTACACTGAGATCGAGCTGTTTTTGGTAGAGGCTCATTCAGATGCTCAAATCATTACTAGTCTAAATCTACTTGTAATGAGCTATGTCAGAAATTAAGCAACTAAGAACACATATATTTTGGAATAAGCCCACAAGTTAAATCTTGATTTATTTAGTCTAAACAAATTTAGCATTGTGAATCTTTCTATACGGATATATGTTATTAAGTGAGTTTCTTCTTCTTTTTGCCCATCTTGCTTTTTCTTCAATCTATTTTTATAAATTGAATAATAAAATTATTTTGCTCCTTTTAAAAAATGGCAAAGGCAAAGGCAAAGCACCAATGAATCCTAAATGAGTGTGCCTTGTGCAATGCAGTTTCGTGTTTATTCTTTCATACAACATAAATAAAATAAATATCAGTACAGTATAACGTTAGTTGATTATTTTTGAGATATGATGACCAGTAATGTATAAACTAGTTTCTTGGTGATCGTTTAGTGTGAATTCTAGGAACGTTTTAAATCCCTCGAGGAAACCAAGTGTTTTCCTTAGAACCTGAATTAACACTCTCCAAATCAAGATAGAGAAGGGGTTAGAACTTAGAATATAGAGGGGCTCTGGTATCAAATTGTGTTTATATTTTGACTGCAAAAAGTTGCCAAGTCAAAAAGTTGCAAATGCACGTCATTCCCAATAATGTGACAACTAATCAAGAAATTACTCGAAGTTTTAATTCAATCTATTTATTTATTTCAATCTTATTTCTAAATTCCCCTAAATTGGATTGGATTCAAGTAAGGGTTTACGACTTGACTCTGCTGCTAGAGCTCGCGTTTGAGAGCAAAAGCTTAGCTCCCTTGACAAGCTCTTCCTTGATCATGAACAGAACCGCGGCTGCTAAAACGCTCTGGCAAATCTTTGTGCTCATCCCTTTGTAAAACCCGTAAAGCCCTTCATATTTTATCATTTTCAGAATCGCGTCCAGCGTTCCTGTAATTCCAAAAAAACCAACAACTCTTAGATGCTTTCAATGAATTCTTAGCCTTTTTATGATCTGATTACTACAAGAGGGGATTAACCTTTGTACTGTTGTCTTTTGTCCCCTGTTGTGACCTGTTTAGCTTGAAGTCGCGACTTTACGACCAAGAGAGGATATGTTGTGACTGTAGCTCCGAGTTTAGCAACAGCTCCAAGAAGAAATGTCTACGGAAACCAAAAGAAGAAGAAGAAGAAGAAAACATGGGAAGTTGGCAATGGAGAGCAAGAAATGTCTTTTATCAAAAGAAACAAATGGTAGAGTCCGAACCTCCAAGGCGGTTACGTTGTTGCTACCTTTCAAGGCACGTTTTTTCTTCAGCTTTGCTAACATTGTCTCATACAGCATAAACTGCATTGATGGATTACTTACCTGTGGGTTAAAAAAAAAATAACACATCTTACTATCGGTAAATGCAGCCAGACAAACGATATAGGAGAAGCTTCAAAAGCCTAAGTTCATGTACGTACCATGATCAATGTTGGAATTACACCTTTCCAGAAGCCGGTCACACCAGCTTCTTCGTAAACCTCTCGAATCTGATACATTGTTCAATATGTATCACAGAAATTGTCTTATTATTGTCTTGAGAGGTTTATATAGAGTTTGAAATAAGTTGCAGTTTTCATATTGCAATCAGCTGAAAGCCAAGTTCTTCTGGTTAGTAAATACGTGAAGCTGTCTCATACCGTATTGAAGGTTCCATAAGGACGCGGCTCAACAGGAACCAGAGCTTCTGCATCAGAAGATGGTGACTCGGAGACGGTCTTTTGTTCTTTTGGCATTTTTCTGTGTGTCTGCAGTATATACAAGTATTCAAGACGAGTCAGAAGGAGAAATGAATGAGGAATTAGAGTGAGGACAATTAAGACTCATAGATTCATGAATAATGAAAAAGCAAAACTTTCAAGGATAGTAAAAATACGGAGAAATTGATTGGTGGTGTATATGAAGCCATTTATACCTGCATGCGAGTAACAATCACCCAAATTGGATTCGTCATAAGCACATTAACTGATCTGCACCAGCAATGAGTCTTCATATTTTAAATGAGACAGACAAAGCAACAGAAAAAAAAAAATTTACACTATTGAAGTATGGATGCTAAATTATCTGTGGCTGCCATGCCACCAAAGTTTGCATTCAAATAACAAAACAATTAAGACTACAGGACCTGAGAGTAAAAGTTACACCATCCACCTAGAAGCCCCACTAAACAAGCAACGCTATAAGAGTATAAGATGACAGCACCAGCAATGTGACTGTGGCAAGCCTTTGCTCATAGCCTACACTCCAGACAGCCAATGTGAAGAATTATGAGAAAGAAGCGAATCACCTACATAGTATTTTGCATCAAAAACGACAAAATCATCCATTCGAGAATACTTATCTATGGCACTGCTACCTAATGACAATCCGCACTGTAACAGACAACAAAACCTAGCATATACAAATACAACACACAAAAAAAATCACAAAAAGGATTGTGGTTTTACCCGGCTAATGCAGCCACTAGGAGGGAAGAAAACATGCCAACGGATCCGTCACCCAAACCCTTGTTGCTTTGTCGAAGAGCTGCAGCTTCCACCTGATTCCGAAACACTTGGTAGAAGTAATAGTAAACCCCCTGCGAGCGAGCAAGTAAGCAATAAAAAAAAGCCTCAGAGAAGATGATCACTTTCTTTCTGAAATACAGATCATCACCACCTGTGATGCAGCAGTTCCAGCGAGAGACGGCGCCAATCCACCATATAATCTCTCCCATCCCTCTTGTTTCACAACCTTGAAAGCAATTCAAGAACACGTCATACAAAATCAGGTGCGCAGAGTCTAAACTAATCCAATCCAGAAAAAGCAAGCTCTTTAAATTTCATCCTCATCGCAATAAACAATCTTCCGTTGACGCTGAGATCGAGGAGGAAAAGGCAAAAGGAAAAACCTGGCACATGTGTTGGAAAGTTCCAAGTTTCTTCTTCTCCCTCTTCAGATCCCGCTCCGTCTGTTGGCGCGTATTTACCTGATTTCAAACAGACACCAGACGAAGATTAACCAGAAGAAAGAGGAGAAAGAGGAAATTTGAAGAATCGGTACAGTTTGGAGAGGATAAGTGAGGAGCTGAGCAATGATCCCGCCACCAGCTCCAGCCAATCCATTGATCAGAGCGTCCGACATGATTTCTATCTTCCACAAAATTACAAATCAGAAACAGGAAAAAAATCGGAAATCGCTGCTAATGCGAAAGCAGAAGAGAGATCCAGATTACCTCCGGTTCAATTCAAATATCTAACAACAGGAATTGAAATCAAAAACTTCGGAAGATGGAGATTCAAAAGAGCTTAGGGAAAGCTGTTGTTGATGGCGTCTGCTTCTTCTCCATCCCCTCAAATGGACTTTTTTGCTCTTTCGGTTCTCAGATTTTGTTCATTCCAAGAGAACACGGAAAGTTGACGTTGAGTGAGTGTATGGACGTTAATTGACTGATATACCCTTAAGTAACTTGGTTAGCTGGATAAGCTCTTTTTTCTTGAATTGCGTGTTCGGTCCATATGAATGATATCATTTGCTTCGGTGGATTACGTTTTCAAATCTGGCCCGGTATGCTCATGACTCATGACAGGTTCAACAGCAATGTGATTCAAGTTAATATACGCTCGCGGTCCGGTACTTGCCAATTCACTATGATTTATGAATAATCCCGACACATAACATTTGTTGTACTTTTGTACCATTAGAAACGTTTCACATTTTTTACTCACCATACCATTTTGAATGGTTTTATGTTTTGTTAAGAAAAATCAAATCGAAACTTTTAATGACAAAGAGTGTTATGTAACATATGGAACACATTTTTTAAGGTCAACTTACAGAGTTACATTATAATATTACATCTCTAATTAAGCTCTTGAGAAAGAAAGAAAGAAAAACAAAAAAGAGGCAAATCGTTACGTTATTTCATAAACTCGGTCAATTTTTGGATACGTATCGCATGAATTCTCCGTCAGCTTCTATCCCAGCCATCGTCTCCGGCGCTAGAACCACCTCTAAATCGACACCTCCATTTCCTTCCCTCCCCGGAAACGCCGAGATCTTCCCGTCGAACTTGTTCGACCGTCCGCTTCTAACTGCCACCGGCCTTCCCCAACCGAAATCGTTGTCGTACATCGGGAATCTCGGTGAGCTCCCCATCGTGACCGACGCTCCGTCGGCATTCCCGAGAGGAAAACACCTAGGATTCGCCTCCCAATCCGCCACAACGCTTCGAATCCTCCCGTCTTGGTGAGCCGCCACACTCTGGTTGAGCTGATCAGCGGTCCATCGGAGATCCCGAGACAGAACCTCTCCCGCCGTCGCAAACGTCGGAACGCTCTGGATCGCGTTTCCGAAGTATTCCGGATCCAGCTTGGGGCTCAACCGGTGGCGACAGTTCACTGCCATCCGAAACGTCGTCGTTTTAGAGCTCGGAAGCTTCCTTGCTCGAGTGATCGCACGCCAGAGCAACGCGCAGAGAGACTGAAACGACGAGATCTCCACCGCCATAACGCCTTTGTTCACTGTTTTCGAAACGGCGTCGTTTCTCCCTAACAGACTCTCAAGCATTTCCGTCAGTTTACCGTTCTCTTTTCCGTTAAGTTTGTCGTTGCTTTGCTTCCCCATTACCTCAACGCCGTTATCGGCCGTCCAGTTTTTCTTCTTGTTCACCATCGCTTTCAGCTCCTGAATCTGTTCCCTACTGAAACTGAAAATCCGTTCCCGTAACGGCGCGTTCTCGTCGAACGTCACCTTGGGCCCACCTTGAGGTACTTTGAGCACAGCCGGTGAGATTAGCACAGACTCCCGCGTAAAATCAGGCTGACGTGTCAAATTCTCAACACCTCTCGAGACCTCCGCGAACGTGTTAATGAAATTCCACAGCGATGTTCCGTCGGTCACAGCGTGGTTAACGGAGCAGCCGATGAAAACGCCATCAACCAATTCCGTCACCTGAACGGCGAGGATCGGTCTGTTATGTCCCTCGTAGCTCACCGCTCTGTCGTAGGAGAAAAACTCTTTCACGACATGAGGAACGTCGATTCCGCCGACGACGTCACTGACGCGAACGGATTTCGCGGATGCGAAAACGAAGTCGGCGCCGGCGTCATTGCAGGAGAGGAAGACGTGGCCGTCGGAGGAGGTGGAGAGACGGCCGGCGAGGGGAGGGAAGTGAGAGAGGGTGGCAGAGAGAGAGTGTTTGAGGTGAGAGAGAAGCGCGTGTAGAGGAAGGTGTGGGCGCGTGAAGAGACATCCTTTTTGGATGTAGTGGCAAGAGAGCATGGGGAGATCGGAGACGGAGAGTTTAAGGTCAACGAGAGTTGACTTTTGATCAGGGAAGACTCTGCTTCTGGAGATTACAGTCACAGAGTTCTCGAGAGAAGGCATTTTATTTTATTTTTTTGTTCTTAATGTTCTCTGTTTTTCAGCTCCCGCGGTTTAATTGTGAGTGATGGAGAGAGAGTGATGAGAGAAGAGAATGAGAGGGATAAGCTATTTATAGTGAATTTGGGAGAGAGCCAGAGAGGAGAAAGAGGTTCATGAATCAGATGATGATGTGGATAACTTTCATTGTCTTCACTTTTTTTGTTTTTCGGACAAATCATTTGTCTTTACTTATTTTCTTTATTCTAAGGTATTATTATTAAAATGGTAGTTTTGTTCAACTTGTCGCTCGTACTTTGGAAAAGTGTTTCCTTATTTCTGAATATGTCTAATAATTTGATATTTTTGTTGTTTTGTTTTTTTTGTTTTTTTTGTCTGAAACGGTGTTGGAACACATGCAACAAACAAGAGTGTAGGGTAAATTAATGAATTCTCATACATTCTTTCTTTGGGGCGACGAGTGTAAACATACAAGATATTTAAAAATATAATAAAAATGAAAAATCAGTGGTTAAGATTTAAGATAAGATGATGGACCATCATTCAATTTTTTGGTTATAGGTTTCACTCAATATTCTTCAGTTTGTAATGATCACCACAAGTTTTATGCAACATTTCTAAACCAAAATGAGTGATAACTCAGTTAGATAATAATCATTGATATTTCTTTTTATTTCACAAAAATCTGGTTTTGACCCCTTTTACATATTGTAAGAAAATATCAGTTTAAGTATATCAATCCGTTTATATTTCATGTAAAATCAAGTAAATTTTATTGACATTGATTTAAAGTTCAAGTAGAATGTACTAGTTAGTTAGTATATGTAAAGGTAACTATTCTTCATGGGATTTCGACGGAGGAAGAACCTAATACGAAACATGCTTTAAGATTGCAGTTATATATAACGTTTTGATCCCACTTGTTTATTCTGGAATTTTAATACTAGCTAGCTAGTTTCAAACGATATCTACACAAATCTCAGTAATCCAATCTAGAAAAGGATATGAATGGGTGCGTGACGACAAACGTATTTTAGAAAGGGTTTGTTATTATTGCGGGTAATGTATTGCTTCGTATCAAAGAGAATATCTGATGAGAGAGAGAGAGGTTTGCATTGGAGTTCACAAAAATATTGGTGTAAAATCCCCAAGTTTATTGCAGACTCTCGAGACCAATATGAATCGACGTGGCGTGTTCTCAAGCAGTTTAACTTCTTACATGGCATACATGCAGAGGTCAGTGTGTGAGACGAATAGCAAGCCAAAACTTATGGTCGGATCAGCATGTAACGGACGAGATACAGTATTATAGACTTAAACTGCGCATCACTGACGATTGTGTTGTGCATCATTCATTGCAAAAGACAACGAAAATATGAAACGTTCCCGAACGGTTACTAAAAATGGTATGTGGTGGTTTT
>OVBJ01002637.1:0-16426 GCA_900406535.1 Noccaea bulbosa
CTCTACACATGAATAAGATCATTCCATTTCTCTCATTACTCACAACAAAAAAAAACATTATTAGAACGATTGGCTTAATAATAAAAAAGAATATACGATTTAAATTTCCGTACACCAAAATAAACCGAGATAACTGTAAACCCGATACTAATCGAACCAAAATTTCCCATCATCCCATCATCCCATCATCCCATGTGATTCGAAAACCATGGAAGATTCTAATTTGAATCTCAATAGTACATTCCAATTCAAAATCAAAACAAACCCAATTGGTGTCCTTCTAACGGTACAGACTAGGGTATTCTAGTAATTTTCAATTCATGCCGTAACAACTTACAAGTAGAAGAAGCAGCATTCACCGTCAAATCGGTCTCTGATTGATCATCTCTGCGAAAAGTCATCGACTGAAATTACGCTCCCTATCTGGTTAATCTTCGAATCGGCGGTGACGACGAATCACAGTGGTGGATTTGAGTTCGTTAACCCTTCCGATTACGGAAACCCGTCCGTCGTAAACCTTAAAACAGGATCGTGCGGAAGAATCTGGGGCCGTTTTTCAAAACCGAATCGCGAATACCTTTTGATTACCCAGAAAATGAAGAAGGTACGAATTTCATTCCTTACAACTTTCACGTTTGATTTTGATACAGAAAAAGTAGCGAATTAGAGCCAGTGTGAAGATGTTCGTCATGGATCATCTCCTGTTAATTTGCAAGTCTTTAAGAAATCAACGAAAATTCTCTGGTTTTAGCGATTTTAGGGTTTCTTTCCAAGGTAATTGGTCACATGTGTTTTGATTTGATAAATCGGAAAAATCGTGGCGGTTTAGAACTCTCTGTGATGATATTTGTTTATGCTTTTCTTAATTTATCATCATGAGCCAAAGCCGATTTAACTATATAAGCTTTGTGGTCCATTGTTGTCAATTGTTCTTTCGTTTGCCTTTATCTCTATGACATCTATCTTTTTTTTTTTTTTTTACCTATGCAAAAAATCAAAGTTTGTGTACCATTTTCTCTGGATACGTTATGGGTTTCTTGTAAAAAAAAAAAATTTCTGATGTGTTCCGATTCATATCGGTTTGGTATTGTATTTAAGGGTTGACTTATGAAATTCCAGACTCGAGCTCATTTTGGAATGTATAGATCTTACTATTCCTCTGTTATTGGTAAATTGTTTTTGAATGGTATATGTTTTGTTTTCTGATGCTCTGTGTGGGTCTTATAGATATGTTTAGTGTAAGAAATGGTATTGATTCAGATCCTTGGCTTAATTATATCATAAATCGTTTCTGCTAATTCCACTTTTCAAAGCTGTTTTGATCGTAATGGGTAAGAGAGGTGTGTTTAATATTATTGTAGCTTGCAGGGAGGACATAATACTTGCGGATGGTCCTACCTCGTTCAGGTAAGAGTCTAGAAGCTGAATGGTTTGTTGTTGGAGGTCAAAAGGATACTATTGGTTATTGTCTAGTGTCCATAAGATTGTTTACTGATTCTGAAAATAATATTTTATCTCATCTCTATTTCATAGTTAACAAATATGCAATAGTAGGAATATTAAACTTTATTCATGGAGTCTCTGTGAACATAAACTTTAAATTATGTTAATTTTCTTGGTTTAGTCTTTTGTTTTTTATCCGCTCTTTGTTTTTTATTTGTTGTGTACTGACTTTTACTCTGATAAGGTTCTTTGCCTTGAAGAGAAAGGATCTTGAAGCTGCAAACAAATCAAAGTTCCGGAGACCATTCGCTGACCAAGAGTAAGGGTTAAAGGTGAAGTATCTCTCTCTTTCTTTCTTTGAACTGAACAGACCGGGCTTCTGGTCTGGCTTGTTTTCGCATGCTTTTTTTACATGTTCAGCTCAATCACTTCCAAATGCACATTCAAACACAAAACAAAAACAGCTTAACACACGCTCAATCACAACAAAATTCTAACACAAACAGGAAACGCAAAACACGCTCAAACAAAATTCAAACACAAAACGAAAAACAGAACACAAACACGCTTCCAAGTGCACATTCAAACACAAAACAACAACTCAAACACACGCTTCAATCGCAACAAAATTCTAACACAAACAGTAAAAACCAAAAATCACTGTGATCAAAATTTTCACATTCAATGAACTCAAACACACTATATCACTTACTTTGAAGCATCTATATTCTTATGTTAATGGTCGTTTCTCAGCTATCAGACATTTTGTTGATTTTTGGATCTGATTGTGTAGTAAGTATGTGTTGTAAAACCTTTTTTTTTGTGCTTAACGAGTCTCTAATATCCAGCGGACTTTCATGTATGTGAAGGTAACATTCTCTGTGCATTTTAAGAAATAAATAAATTTCTCTTTCTCTGTTTTTCTAATAACTGTATGTCAAGGTGTTTAATTTATTTGTAACTTGCAGGAGTACATAAAGCCTACAGATCGACATACTGCAGCAGAAACGATCAAAAATATTTGACTGTCTGTATTTTCAATAAATAAAGTGTCTAATTTGGTTTATAACTTGCAGGAGGATTACTGCAGCGACATTCACAAAGAGACTTGTTCATAGTATTTGGTTGCTGAGTAGTCTTGTGGAATCGAATAGGAGATGATGGTAGATTATTATTTAGTCACAAGTCATTACCTGATTTTCTAAATAATGTTTGTGTATACTCTATTTCAGAGCTAAAACAACACTTGTGCAAAACGGTCAGGTTAGCCAAACAGTTAAATCATGTAGTCTATATATATTATGTGTTTTTATCCGCTCTCTGTTAATTTACTGACTTACTGATAAAGGTTCTATGTTTGTCCTCTGTTTGTTGCCGATTTCGCTGACTTATTTGATTCAAGACTCAAGAGAGAGTATCCTTAAGCTGCAAAGAGCAAAATGGAGAATATTCACTAGCCAAGAACATACAAAGGTTAAGGTGAAGTATCTGAGCTCTTCACAAACGAGACCTTGTTATGCATATATGTCTCTCTAGTGTAGACATTTATTTTGGCTTTCAACATTGATTATGTTCTTGGCTCAAGTTCCTCTTCAATGTCATCATGAGCTTACATACATGACTAAAAGTATTATTAGTATAAATTTCTTTTTAACATTCTTGTAGAGGGTGGTCATGCTTATAATGAAAAATATATCGGAGAATATCTTGATGAGATAGCTAAAACGATTCCTCACTACTTTCTGTAAAGGTAATCTTTGTCACTGTATTTTTTGTTTCTTTCGCTCTTCATTCACTCTTCATCAGTTGTTTTGGTTTCTTAGTTGATGTGTTCTGATTTACATCGACATTTATCATGACATCAGTTTGTATTGTGTTTAAGGGTTGCATTATGAAATTTCAGCCTCGAGCTCATTTTGGAGTAGATCTTTCTTTTCTTTTATTTGTATTTTTGTATGGTATATGTTTGTTTTCTTATGTTCTGTGTGGCTTATATCTGTTTAGTGTAAGCAATGGTCTCTATCATTCAGATCCATGGCTTACCTTTTCATGAATCGATGCTGGGTATTGAAAATACATTAGTTTATATGCTATAGAGAGGTGTGTAGAAAACACAAGTTAGTGGATATTTAAAAAACTGTATATTATAAATAAGTGTTTCATTTTTATTTTTTTTGTAACTTGCAGGGAGGACATAAAACTTGCTGATCGTCCTATCTCGTTAGAGAAGATAAGGAAGGTCAGAGATTTGTTCAAAATTCGCTGAAAGGTACGGAAGGTCTAGAAGCTATAATTTGTTTAGAAACATGAAAAGTCTAAGACTTGATTAACTAAGGAGATGGTGCTTAGTGTCAATATAAGATTGTTTCCTGCTTCTGAAAATAATGTTTATCCCATCTCTCTATTTCATAGTTAACAGCACTTAGATATAAGCTTTATTCATGGAGTTATGTGAACATACGCTAAGCGAAACGACCCTCTAAGGTATTATATTTATTTTTATTGGTCTTATAGTCTTTGGTACTTTTCTTTATCCGCTCTTTGTTTACTCTCTTGTGTACTGACTTGACTGATTAGGTTTCTTTTTCTTAGAAAGGATCTTGAAACTGCAAAAATGAAAGTTCTGGAGATCATTCGCTGGCCAAGAACAAGGGTTAAGGTGAAGTATGTCTCTCTTCCTTGGTTGGGCTTATTCGCGTGCATTTTCTACATGTTCGTATGCATTATCCCAAAACGCTCAAACAAAATCTAAACACAAAACAAAAAAACAGAACACAAACATACTTCCGAACGCAAATTCAAACACAAAAGAACAAATCAACACACGCTCAATCATAGCAAAATTCTAACACAAACAGTAAGTAATCAAAACACTATGATCAAAACTTTCACACTCCATGAACTAAGAACACAATATATCACTTACTTTGAAGCATCTTTTTTCTTATGTGAATGGTCATTTCTCATCAGTCAGACATTTTGTTGATGTTTGGATCTGACTGTGTAGTAAGTAGGTATTGTAAACCCTTTTTCGTGCTTAATGTGCCTCTAGCGGACTTTCATTCATGTATATGAGGTAAACATTCTCTATTTTGCTGTGCGTTTGAAGAAATGTTTAATTTCTCTGTATTTTTTTTAATAACTTTATGTCGAGGTGTTTAATTTATTTGTAACTTGCAGGAGTAGAGAAAGCCTGCTGATCGACATACTGCAGCAGAAAATATCAAAAATTGTATGCGAAGTGTCTAATTTGCTACAGGAGGAGTGGAGGACTAATGCATCAAGTCCAAAATCCTTTGAAAGGTAAGCCTTATAAGCTAGTATTCGGCCAAAGCTTATACGTATTTTGGTTACTGAGTGGTGTTGTGGAAGTGAATAGGAGATGATTGGTATATGTAGTTTTTAGTGTTCACAAGGTATTACATAATTTTCTACATAATGTTTGCCTGTTCTCTCCATCTCAGAGCTAAACAACACTAATGCAAAAAGTTCAGGTTTAGCGAAACTGTAAGATTCGATAATTTTTGTTATTCTGTATTTTATCCGCTCTATGTTTACTGACTTACTCAAAGGTTCCCTATTTGTCTTCCGTTTTTTTGCTAATTCGCTGAGTTAGACACATATGTTCTTCAAAGAGTCAAACATTTTTTAAAGGTAATTTGATTTCATTCTATGTTTCTTTTTAGTATATATTCGTGATATCAGTTTATCTGTAGTTTGACAACACTTTAGATTACGTTTTCCAGGTTAAGAGTATGAGTAAGCAACCCAGTCGGTAAATTCTCAGCTGATCCATTTTCAAGAGTAAGTTTTCTTTTCTTCGCTATATAATGATTCATTTCTAGACTCGGTATTGGTCGTAGTATTGTTTTTCAAAATGTTTTTGGTTTTTAGGAGAAGCTTTGGAATTGGTAGAATAAGTGGCGGTTATTTTAGACTATTTTATTCGTCTCTCAAAAAAAACACCAAAAAAAAACTCAAAACACAAACACCAAACGCACAAAAACTTAACTGTCTAAAACAAAACATTAAACACAAAAACACGCACAAATATTAACCAAATATAAACACAAAAACACGCACAAAATAAAAATCAAATGTCAAAACACAAACACCAAAAACACACAAACGGCATCAATATAATTTTAAATAATTTATTTTTGAGCATCAACCGATTTGTATAAGAAAACTGTTTGTTATCAATTATTAAACGTTTTTATTTTTTTGTTTATAAAGTTTATTTAGCAAATTTTCAAGGTTTGTAAAGTCATCATTGACTCATTGTAATTCAAATTTTCAGTTACTTAAATTTTAGTAGCAAGGTTTTGAAGTGTTTCATTAAGCGTTAAAAGCTTTAACACATAAATACTACAATTATGGTTTGGGCCTTTGAAGCCCAATTATAACTCGAATCCGGAACGAGTGGTCAAAACCCGAAATCCGTTGTTCATCCGAAGACGACGACAAGAGCGTTAGAGAGAGAGTGAGCGAATCGGAGCTTGGAAAGGTTGAGCACGATGAACAGCTTGGGGATTCCATCTTCTTCCTCCTTCTCTCTTTCGAATCCTTATCGTCAACACTCTCACATTTCCTTCATTGTCCGTAATCCTCGTCCCCGACTGAGTTCCAATTTTGAGTTTCGCGGGTTACGATTGAGTGGTGAAGCTCGGCGAACCTCTTTAAGATGCAATTGCTGCAGCAAGAGGAACGAAGGTACGAGTTCAGGTGATAATCCTTTCGATTTTGAGCTTCATTTCACGAATTTAGGGCTTATCCGTCAAAACAGATTGTAATTTAGGGTTCTAAAGGGTTTTAGACAAAACGAAGACTTTAATGTGGATCGCTGCAATATTGGATTTTGATTCAGCGGGTTTCTTCGACTATCAAGAAAACATTAGATTGTAATCAAATAAAACTTGGGGGTTTTTTTGCAGGTGAAAACGAAAACAGAATTGTGTTAGATGCTTTCTTTTTGGGAAAGGCGTTAGCTGAGGTTATCAATGAGCGTATTGAGTCTACTGTTGGAGAAGTTTTGGGTAACATTGGAAGGTTTCAAGCTGAGCAACAGAAACAAGTTAAAGAGATTCAGGTACTTTTGATTAAAAGCTCCATAATTTGCAAGATCTGAACAATTGTATATGAGAAAAATCTTTATAGATCTGCGTTAAAATTGTGGAGTTGGTAATGATTTGTTGTTTGCGTACAGGAAGAGGTTCTTGAAAGAGCCAAGAGAGCTAAGGAAAGAGCGGCTCGAGAAGCCATGGAGGCACAAGGACTTGTTGCTTCCAAGCCAGAAACGATAACCCGAAAACCGGCTGCTGTCGTTGTTAGCTCTGTGACTCCTACCTCGGCCGTTGAAAATCCGTCGGGTTTCTCCGGATCTTCGATGGGTGGTGTAGAGGAGAGCTCGAGTTCTAGCGATGAAGACAGTGTTGTAAACGATGGTTCCTAGGTCGATATTAAGATTTGGCAATAGCAGCAGAGACTTTGTCTAAAACGGTTGAGATCACACAGCTTCGTTGATATATAATGTACTTCAAACAATGAAAGTTGAAGAATAAATAAGTTTGATATAAATTCTTAGAAATTAAAAGGCAAAATAACTCAAATTATTATTCAGGAAATTATTCTAAGTTCTAATTAGCGATTGGATACTTGTACTCGTTATTAATTAGCGATCACACAGTGCGTATGTCTTGTTTATTTAATCGAATGTCTTCATCCATAAATCACAACTTTAGCATAATAGCGTGAGTCAAGGCATCCACAAACATCCACAAGACATACGCACTTGTCAACTGCGCCACAAACCTAAAGTGTTGAGTTTAGTAAATTAGGACTCCAACCCAATACAATACAAACCTATAGTTAAGGGGTTATGTCTAACTATGATGTTGCTTTGGAATTGGGAATCCTAAAAAATATGGTATACTGATTGATGAAAAGATGTTTAACATTGTCATTGAAGCTTTGTGAAAACAAGTTAGGCTATCAGATGCGTTTAAGCTTTGCAGAGAAATGCAAGAAAACGGGATATGAACATAAATATACACTGCAGTAAAAAAAAAAAAAAAAGAACATACATATACACCTTCAACTTTTCCGGATTTGTAAATTCTTTTTATCCGGATTAGACAATCAATTAAGAGACTACATCCTAACTTAATTATGTGGTCGCCAAAAATATACTCCTTGTGTTCTTTGTTATTTGATGTTTTGTAATTTTCACATTGATTAAGAAACAATTAATGTTTAATTATAAGTGTATTACTTTTTTATTTTAAATAACTAATAACCAATAAAAATCATAGAATTGTCTTGAAGTTCACATTTTTGTTGCATTAATTAACCAAAAATACATTTAATAATCTAAAACATCAAGTAATAAACAACTAAAAAAAGCTAAAACATCAAATAATAAAAAACAGAAAGAGTAATTCATAAAGGTGTTAGATAAGAAGAAAGTTCAAAAAAAAGTTTTTTTTAAAAATTCAATATTTTGTATTTAATATAAGATCATAAACATAAACAAACAAAAAACCTGCAAAATCATACAAGCCACAATTTATTCATTTCCTTCTAACAACTTTAAATTAGATATATTGAAGAGGATTCAAAGGTCCACCATTCTTGACATTTAGAACCCAAAAATTTAGGAAAAGTTGAAAAACTGATTTTAAGTTGAAATTTAGGTCCACAATTTCTAAAAACAAAATAGATATGGTGTCAAAAAGTCTAAATAAAGAAAACCAAAACAAAACACCAAGGTGGCAACTTCCATGTATGTTGGTTTCTTGTGTCGTTTAAATTGAAACAATGAAAATGAAATTTTAAATATTGGTTAATGCCATGGTCGAGATGACGTCTATTTTACGTCTATATATATATATATTTTTTTTTTTTGTTCTATAAAGTTTGCTTACGTCTAATTTCTTTGTAAAGAGTATATCCCCTTATATGCTATATAATGCACCACTTATTAAGAAACTCATGATTATGTATAATCTTATACTATGATATATTTAAATTATGGTTGTTTACACACATTAATGTTAAAATTAGTAAGTTTAACTGTAAACATAATTAATTTAAATTAAATTAAATTAAATTAAATTAAATTAATCTTTATCAAAAAAAAAATATAATTAATTTAAACGTAAATAAAAACTTTTAAAAATATTTATCGAATCAAACTATATTTAGATACAAAATCATGCGGTGCATCTACATTTATTTGTTAAATAATTTTTTGAAAAGAAAGAAAGATTGGAGAAGGAGACAAGAGGCAGGCATGGAGTTAATTACTCTCATAGAGGTCAATCAAATATCAATCCTACCATGCACTATAATTGCTACGTAGCTATTGTATCCTTTTTATGCTCCTATATTATCTCCACTTTAATTTGTTTTCTCCACATCTTATTTTATTTAGTTCATTCTACTATTTTCGGTTGACAAAAATATATAAATCACAAGCCTTGCTTGTTATGATTAAAAAAATTATTTTACTCAGTATTGTGAAGTAGTAACCATCTTCTCTGAGGGTTTTGTGAAAATTTGAACGTTACATTGAAATTTTTACTTTATCAAAAAAAAATACATTGAAATTTTTGTAATCCAACCTTTTCGTTTATATACAACATATATAATATACAATATGAGTGTATTATTAATCCTCGGTTTAGTTCAAAATAATATTTAAGGCCATTTTAGCTAAGATTTTTTTTTTACTTTTTTTTTCTTTTCAAGCGAGTCTTTTTTGTCTACAATGATTTTTTTGACATTCAAGATGAATCTATGGCATATGCCCATATTATCTACCTTTAAAAGCCGGGGTTGTGTATGTGTTAGGCCTGGGAATACGGTTAACCGGTCGGGTTCGGGTCGGTTAAATCGGGTTTTGGGTATTCGGGTTTTGCAGTTTGGAAACCGTTCGGTTATTGGGTCGGGTTTGGATCGGGTACGGGTTTAAAGGTTCGGGTACGGGTCGGTTTTCGGGTTTGACCTAAAACCCGACTAAAAACCGAAATTTTCCGAGTTCGGGTAACGGGTCGGGTTTTAGGGTTTCTTGTACCCGAACTATGGAAAACGGCTTGGAACCGCCGTGAAAACTCGCCGCCCGTCGTGAAAAACTGTTCACAGATCTAGGGTTTTGAGTCGGAACTGCCGTGAAAACTCTCCAAGACTCGGATCCGGCATGGCTTAACGCCTTGCGCCCGCTCGCTGAACCTCGGGAGAGTAGAACTCTTCGTCTTCATCCTCTCCGATCGAACCAACCTCTGGATTTAACCGGAAACTCCGTTTTGAGGAGGAGGAGAGATCCACGCGAGACGGCAGAGATAGGGCGAGACGGCGGAGATTAGGGAGAGAGAAGCGGAGAAGAAGAGAGAAGAAGAGAGTGAAGAAGAATATCTGTGGAGAAAAAGATATGTGGAGAAGAAGATTGATGGAGAAGAAGATCTGAAGATCTGTGGAGAAGAATCTGAAGAAGATCTGAAGTCGGCCATTAGAGATATTCTTCTACTGATGGAAAAAAATCAGATATTCTTCTTCATTAGGGAGAGAGAAGCGGAGAAGATCTGATTGATGGAAAAAAATCAGATTTCTTTTCTTTAGTGTGTTTATTGATCGGTTATCGGGTTTTTATTTCGGTTATCGGGTTTAAACCGAACCGACCCGAACCTGAATTCCAATTTTTCTCTGAACCGATCGGTTATTAAGGCTTAACTGAACCCGATTCGGGTCGGGTTGTTCGGATCAGAACCGGGTACGGGTAACGGTTTCGGTTTTAATTCCCGGGCCTAGTATGTGTATATATTATTATATTTCACCGATGGAGGAAGGGCCGCGAATAGCAAAACAAATTATCCAAAAACAATAATTAGACAAAGAGATTTTATCCCAAAGAATTAAGAAATTAAGAAAGAGATGAAACAAATTACGAAATTGATATTTTTTTTTTTAAAAAAAAAAAGACAAATTACGAAATTGAGCACGAACGTACTATCGTTCTCAAGTGCACGATACCGAGAAAAAACTGGGACCCACCATATAAAACACACGTAAACGTATGGCCGTATGGGAAGACAATCATGCAAGCGCCTATTCGGAACACATATTTGAAACTAAAGATATATCACTAGATTGCAGATGCTTCTCCCATATACACTAATCCCACCACCTAATATCGTTACTTTTCATCATCTTAATTAAGTTTCCCTAATCGTCAAGACATTTATCATTTATGTATACGTACATGTACTCAAAAAGGATAATGATTGTGTTATATATATATCTATCAATATATTCACACGTTGATAGTTGATACACGCCCATACATTTTTTTTGATAACCTAGGGATAATCCCAGATCTATGGAGGGGTCCGGACTAATCCCCTAGGGGAGGTGCAACCTACATATGGATCTTCTCTCCGGATATTCAAATGGGCCGTAAGCAAGACCTCATATCCATGTGGCCAAATGGGATAAATCGAGCAAATCCGCATTTGAGTGAAGTTGATTTATGGCCTAGACCAACAGGGTAACTCTAAACTCTTCCACCAAGAGAGAGTCGATAGACCACCACCACTGGTTACACCCATACATAAGAATCTATATACGTGACATCGTGAATAGAAATTAATCTATGTAAATAAAAAAGCCATTGCTTGGTTGCGGACTAGAGGATATGATTCCTTTTTCTTTTAGTATGCTCCATCAAAAACTCCGGTTCGTTATTCGTGATGTCGTAGAAATTAATGTTGCGATTTACCAAACAAATATGTAGATATAGATACACAATTATACATGAATACAGAACCAGAGATAATAACGGATCACTAAAGTTACCATTGACCAATGTCATTGGTAAAGCTAACTGCATCTGCGTATGTATATATTTGAATACTGTCAATTTGACTATTGTTCCAAATTTTATATATCTCCTTTAATTTGACTAATTAATTAATGTTTATAGGGACCTTGTGTATACTGTATACATGCAAGGTATACAAATGGCGAAGCGTCTTGGGGAAGCAACAAAGCTAGATAAAGTATTTAGACATACATAAATCACAAGGGAAAACGAAGCATGAAACCTTGTTTTTTTCAACCTCGTCTCTTTTTACTTTTTTTTGTTACTTTTTCTCTAATTAATTTTCTTATTATTTCCCCTTTACTTTTTGCCTCAACTTTTAATTTTTCCTTTTTCCTCAGTCTTTCTTCTTCTTTAGTGGCAGGCCTACCGAAAATACCAAGCATTCACAGGACAAAACAGTAATCTAACAAAAGAAAAATCTGAACTGGTAGTGCCTCTTATTCAAACCCTAGTAGTCTGTCTCCTGTATATGTCCAAAGATGCTCGTAGAAAAGGTGTCTTTGGTAATTTAACACCTCGTGACATATCTGCCACACTTTTTTCTTTGAGCAGGTGTCCCATTTTTTTTGTCAAAGGCTGAAACAATCTTGATGCGATGTTCTCCAACAACATCTTTATCATGCCATCAGATTAAAGTGTGTGTGGAAATTCGAGTCTCTCTCTTTTTCTCTCTCTCATAATTACCTCATCAAGCTCTTCTTCATTTTCTTATTTCTTGCAAGATTTCTCCTTTTGCTTTTTTATCTATATATTTACAGAGCTCTGGTTCATGGATATTGAGCCCTTTCCGGGTTTTTGGGGGTGGTTATATTCTTCTAGTTAACTGCATGGCAACTTCAATTGATCAAACCATCACCAAGTCATTGCATCTCAATCAAGCCATCACACTCATTTTCTTAGCTTTCGTTCTGCTCATTAGCCCTACAAGTCCCATGACTCATCATCTCCACGAATCCTCACCAAAGAGCACTATCGCTCCTTCTAATAGGTTCCTCCTAGAACCTCCCAATCCATCTTCATCAACTATGAATTTGCGTCCAACCGCTCACACGCGACGCAGCCGCACTTATTCTTCTTCTGAGAGCAGGAGGAGAGAGTTCGGAGCTGAAGCTCGTGAGGTTCCAAGTGGTCCAAACCCTATCTCCAACTAGGTGAGCAATTGGTTTTTTTGGGTACTTTAATTTAATATTTGGGTGGGTGAGTTTGAGAGATGAGTTAATATATAGATCATTATGGAAATTTTGTAATGAATGGAGAGAATTATCATGGATTTTGAATTATATATATTTTGTGTTTCCTTTTTCTGAATATTTATTTCATTTACCTTCTTCGTTTAGTTTACGCTTTGAACTTAGCATTGTATAAAAAAGGAGAGATAATTATTTTTCACGTGTGGATGATGAAACCATCTACATATTTTCCTAACATCTATGTAAATCAGTTATTTTTTTTTTTTTTTTGATAAAGTGTAAATCAGTTATTTTCTAGAGCTTTATCTTTAATATCTAGAAATGGGAACATATGCACCAAAACTGATTGGCTGCTTTGTAGATATAGAGCATAACCGTGTAAAGTTTTTTTTTCTTTTTTTTTGGATAAAGTGTAGTTTACTCCATCATATCAGATTGCAATTTGAACACTACAATATTAATTTGAATTATTATCTATTTTAATAACAAAATGGTTATATTGGGAAGAATTAATTTTAAGATTAAATACATGACTAAATTGAGAAAAAATAATCAAATCAGTTTATTTTTTCTATTTATCAATTTGCAACCACTTGCTACCGGTTGAGAGAATGAACTTTTGATTTTTAAGGTATTTAGAGTAGAACAATGTGATATGAAGAGATTTCTGTAATTGTTATTAAAGGCTAATTAATTCCGTTACCATCCATAAACACATTATTTAAGGATGGTAGAAGAAATAGTTTTTTATTTTCATAACCTCAAAATTAGGCAAAGACCCTAGTATCTGTGAGCCCGGAGTAAACCCTTTAGTCTATTCCATTTAGGAATACCATTCCCCACAAGTGGACTTGAACTAGAGACCTCTTCATTCAATGAAACTATTAGACCAAAATGTTGCTCCTAAAAGGTAAATGAAGGAGCTAAGATGATGAACATTTTCTTTTATTATTTTGAGAAATGGATTAACATTTTTCTTAGATTAATTGATCATGCCTTAACGAAACTGATACTATCAACATCAATGATATAGACTTAAGATACGGCCACAACCAGTTATTATAGTGTTTTCTCGCACCAACGATATATAATAGAATTGTACAGTATAATTCACATGAAACGTTAAAACCGAAACTATCCCCATTTGGCGATCTAATTTTGGTATACTCGATAAAATTATTTATCGGCATCCGTTAGACATATTTTAGCAATCTATTTAGATTTTAAGTTAAACAAGAAAACAAGAAAAATCTAAAATGAGAAGTTAAACATTCAGATATCTGGTAAAAATATTCATAATTTATTATTGGAAAGTCTTAGCTAAGATTCTCTTTTCTATTATTTTCCTAAACCGTATGGGGGATTTAATAACGGAATAAACAGCCTTCTCAGCTATCATCCTGAGGTTGTCCTTGTCATTCTTGTTTCATCGTAAAAACATCAGATTTTAAGAACGAAATATAATCAACTGTTAAAATCTGCAGCATAAAACAAAGCAGATTTGTAGGATCTCTGGTCATACTTTTATGTTTTCTTAGTAAAACATATCAACGACTTGCTAGATAATCCCCAGGATAACTTCATAGTTTCTAGGGATAAACTAGTGGTTCGTTGATTCTAAGAAGACCAGAGATTCCACAAAACTATTTAGCTTTTTTCCGATTTCGTGGAAATGAGTTGTTTCTCGGGGTTGTCGCCACAAAACAAAAGCATAGAGAATAAAGGCTCATCCATGGCTGCTCACTATGAACAAGAATATCCGCCGTGTAAATTCTCATTAAAAAAAAACAAAAAAAATCACAGAAATAGGTTGGCTCGTTTACGATTTTCTCTAAATATTTTCCAATTTTTGTTTTTTACAGGGAGTGATCGGAGACAGATAACAATATTGGACTCGGTGGCAACGAACAAAAAATCACTGAAAAATACCAAGGCAAAGAGTTTCACGTTCCGCGAATTAGCGACGGCTACAAACAGTTTCCGGCAGGAGTTCTTGATCGGAGAAGGAGGGTACGGGCGGGTTTTCAAAGGAAAGATTGAGAAGACAGGACAGGTAAAAAGAAAGTAAAATACATATAGCTAACAAAAGGGGTTTTAATTATCTGAAGACACAAGAAGACAAAGAGTCTCTTATTTGTTGTTGATTGGTGGATGAAATGTAGGTGGTGGCTGTGAAGCAACTTGATCGGAATGGATTACAAGGGAACAGAGAGTTTCTATTAGAGATCTTCACGTTAAGTAGTCTTAATCATCCTAATCTTGCTAATCTCATCGGATATTGTCTTGATGGAGACCAGAGACTTCTTGTTTATGAGTTCATGCCTCTTGGTTCCCTCCAAGATCATCTCCTTGGTATATTATTCTTCTCCATCACTAAACCGGTTTAAATACTCAAAACCCTTTTTTTTAATTAGTCAAATTTAGAATTTTATACAATAACCGGAACCGGTTCTCTAATTGTATCAGATGGTGTTCGTGGACAACAAACACTGGATTGGAACACTCGGATAAGGATCGCTTTAGGAGCTGCAAAAGGGCTCGAGTATCTCCATGAAAAGGCAAACCCTCCGGTGATATATGGAGATTTTAAATCGTCGAATATATTGCTGAACCGAGATTTTGATGCGAATCTTTCGGATTTTGGTTTGGCAAAACTTGGTTCGGTTGGGGACACACAAAATGCATCTTTCCGAGTTGTGGGAACTTATGGCTATTGCGCACCTGAGTATCATAAAACCGGTCAGCTAACGGTTAAATCTGATGTATATAGTTTTGGAGTCGTTCTGTTGGAACTCATAACCGGTAAACGAGTTATCGATACAACGAGACCAAGTCATGAACAAAATCTTGTCACTTGGGTAAACTCTCTTAACTTTCTTATTACATTTTCATATTTATCCACATATATGGAGCTAAATTAGACCCTACATACCTGTTGTAAACCTAACCGGTTTAAGCCTTTCATGCTTGAAATTCATTTTAACATAATTATCTATAATTGTGGTTTAGGCACAACCGATTTTCAGAGAACCAAATCGATACCCAGAGCTAGCGGACCCACTTCTTGAAGACGAGTTCCCGGAAAAAAGTCTGAACCAAGCCGTGGCAGTAGCGGCTATGTGTCTACAAGAAGAACCAATAGTCCGACCATTAATCAGCGATGTGGTCACCACCTTAAGTTTTTTGAGTACCAACGTGCTTTAGTGTGTGTCAGCTCCAAGAAATGTGAACTCGTTACTATAAAAGTATAAATCATTAATCATTTTACCAAATGAATCAAAAGTTATTTTAAGTTAAGTATTTTACAGTTAATACAGTAAATATTTTATTTCTTTAATTTGCTCAACTTAATGATTCAAGCCATCATGACGCTTATTTTTTGGACGGACAGTACGGCTTGATATTTACACAAAATAAATGACTAAATTGAATACAGTTTCTCGATCAACTAGTAGAATATACTCGCTCTCTTCTCTAATTTATGTACACAGATTAAAAATCCATAAAAACTTTTTATTTTTCAAAATAAAATATGTGTTATTATCAACTTCAACACAATTCAACCAATAAGAAAATAATCTGTAGAATTTAAATAGTCAAAGCAACAAAAATACATTAATTTTTCATTGATTTGTGAATAGACAATTTATTTATAGAAATAAATCTCTAAAAAACCATTTATTGAAGAAGATAGGAAGTAATGATTATGTTTTTCTGAACAAATTTGAGTAGAGAATTTGAGAAGTTATTGTGGTCTTAATAACATGTGTGCGCTTACGTAAGAGTAGTCAGAGATATTCACATAAGTCAAATGAAGTTTGTGCACGCACGTCACTGCTTACGAAGAAAAAAACAAGTCTAAAAAATGGGGGAATTGGCAATTTACCCCTAAAAAAAGCTCTTCTTGTCCCTTTAC